>JALPQI010029410.1:0-11332 GCA_025490895.1 Thaumatotibia leucotreta
CTAACTTAATTCTAATTGGCCGCGGGAAAGCGTATGTGGAGCGCTGCTATTGGAGCTTAGAAGAAGCTTCCGAATAGTAGGCGAGCCGAAGGTGCGTTTAGCTACTGCATGAATGTAATAAGTATTATATAAAAAAAGGTTGCGTTCGCAACATACTCCCGGGCGTTGAGAGACTCAACAAAAAAAGGTATATAAATTAAATTAAAAACAGAAAGAACGAATGAAGTTAAGAGGCACGCCTAAGTGATTGGAAGAGGACAGAGGTTGTTGTACGCTCTTCTTATGATGCCTTTCTTCGTGCGGATGTCAGCGACTCTGGTGACGTTGTCCGTGCCCGGGTACAGCTTCGTGACGCGTCCCAGCAGCCACAGAAGAGGTGGAAGTGCGCGGTCCTTGACCAGGACCATGGTCCCGACTTGCAGCTGATCCATTGAGGTGTGCCACTTGGTCTTCTGCTGTAGGAGAGTAACATACTCATTAGAAAAGCGGGACCAGAAGTGCTGCTTGAGCTTTTCAACTCTCTGAAATCTCTCAAGTCGAGAGATATTGGCTTCAGTCAGAGATCCTTGCGGGACTGATAGAAGAGAACGTCCAATGAGGAAATGAGAGGGCGATAGGTATGTAAGGTCAGATGGGTCTGAAGATAAAGGCGTTAAGGGTCTAGAATTTAAAATACCTTCAATACATATTAGGCACGAGTTCATCTCTTCATATGTTAAATGGGTAAGAGAAAGAATGCGTTTAAGATGATATTTTGTTGATTTCACTGCGGCCTCCCAAAGGCCGCCAAAATGTGGTGAATAAGCCGGACTAAATTTAAAGTTAATAAGGTTTTCTGCCATACCTGACTGCAGTTTATCATGATTATATTTAAGAAAGTTACTGAGTTCGTTTGATGCCCCAACAAACGTAGTACCGTTGTCACAGTACAGAGTTTGAGGCTTCCCCCGACGGCTCACGAAGCGGCGGAGAGCAGCGAGGAACGATTCTTTCGTCAGACTTGTAACAAGTTCCAAGTGAAGGGCCTTGACTGAAAGACAGACAAAAACTAGAATATATGATTTTATTGTCCTACTACCCCTACCCTTTCGGTCAGCTATCAGCACTGGTCCGGCGAAATCCATCCCTGTGTGTAAAAATGGATATTCTAAATGTGTCCTATCTGTAGGTAAGTTGCCCATTTCCATTTGAAAAGGCTTAGCCTTGAACCTAATGCAACGTACACACCTATGCACTAGATGGCGCGCTAGGTTCCGACCTCCGAGAGGGTAATAGGTTTGCCGAATACTTGCTAGTAGCAACTGAGGCGGGGCGTGTAATAAGGCCATGTGTTGCATCTCAAAAAGAAGTTTAGTGAAGTGATGTCTGCTACACAATAAAATGGGATGTTTAATGTCATAACTATAATTAGCATTATTAAGACGACCACCGACACGAATTAACTTTTGGTCATCTAAGAAGGGTGTCAGCGACAGGAGGCGATTATTATGTGGCAAGGGCTTGCCTGATGCTAAGAGTTTGTACTCTTCAGGAAACATTTCCTGTTGTGCAAATTGCAGTAACTTGATTCTACTTACTTTTATCTCTAAATATGTTAAGTTTGAAGTGATTTTATTATTTTTATTCTTGCAATTATGTATAAATCTGTAAATATATGCGACGATTCTAGTAAGTTTTGTAAATTTTGAGTTATTAGTGATAAGTTTAGATATAAGATTGTCATTTATATTTGTGTGTACGACTACGTTTGTGTGATGTACTGAAATCTCTGGGAGATCGACTGCATGTGTGTTAGGCGTTTGAGGAAATTGAATAACTGAATGATGTAAGAATTCTGGCCCAGTCCACCACAGGGTGGATGCGCACAGTTCGTCGGCCTTCAAACCTCGTGACACGATATCTGCTGGGTTAAGCTTTGAGGGTACATAGCTCCAAGTTTGCTGGCGAGTAGTATCTTGAATCTCGTTCACACGGTTGCGAACGAACTGTTTGAGACGATTAGATGACCCTGCCAGCCAGCCCAGCACGATCATCGAGTCAGACCAGAAGTAACTATGATCAACTTTCACGGTCAGTGATGAAACGATCTTTGTCCAGAGCCTTGCACCGAGCAAGGCGCCACAAAGTTCTAACCGAGGAATTGTGGAAGGTTTAAGGGGGGCCACTTTGTTCTTAGAGGCCATAAGACGAACGCAAACTGCTCCGCTGCCGTTCACAGTTCTGACATAGACAGATGTGCCATATGCACGCTCGGACGCATCTGTAAAAACATGAAGTTGAACTTCTGATGGTGAATCGGTAAACGCCCAACGATTTATTCGAAGTGAGTTTAAAGTTGTGAGTGACGTCACAAAGGCAAGAAATTCATTTTTTATGTTTAGTGGGAGCTCAGAGTCCCAGTCACATTTTAAGGTCCAAAGCCGTTGCAGAATGACCTTGGCTTCTACTACGCATGGGCCTACGAGGCCTAAGGGATCGAAAACTTGACTTACGACAGACAAAATATTTCTTTTTGTTATTTTATGCGGAACTTTAATGTCTATTGAAAAAAGTAACACGTCCATTTTAGATTGCCAATAGAGGCCTAAAGTTTTACAAGGCGACGTGCTATCAAGGTTAAGTGCCTTATCATTGTCTTCCTTGTGATCAAGAATGGATTGTAGCAATTCAGGACAGTTAGATTGCCATTTACGCAGGTTAAACTTCGCAGACGCTAGTCTCGCGACTACCCCTTTACCGATCTCGGCTAATGCCTCCACGGAGTCGCTACCACTTAAAAAATCGTCTACGTAAAAGTCGTGCTGTATTGCGCGTTTAACCCGGGCATCCTCACATTGATCAGCAAGAGAAACAAGGCATTTTGTTGCTAAGTAAGGCGCACAAGCAGTGCCGTATGTAACCGTATTTAATTTATACGTTTTTAAAGGATCGGAAGGATCGAACCTGAACATGATTTGTTGTAACGAGCGTTGAGAAGGCTGGACTAGTATAGCTCGATACATTTTTTCAACGTCGCTTGAAATAACATACTTATGTTGTCTGAAGCGGAGCAAGATTGACAGAAGGTCATCTTGGACGGTCGGACCAACCATCTGGATGTCATTGAAGGACTTCCCACTAGTCGTGACGGCTGACCCGTCGAAAACGACCCTCAAACGTGTAGTCAAACTTGAACGAAGAATTCCAAAATGCGGGAAAAAATATGATTTTTCTGATGATGATGATGATGTATTTTCACTCATGTGTCCTAATTCTATATACTCGCGTATAAAATCGAAATATAAGTTTTTAAAGGGAACATCGCGCGCGAGTCGCTTCTCTAATGCTAAAAAACGACGCTTGGCCATGTGATACGAGTCGCCAAGTACATCTGGTGACTCATTCATAGGCAAGGTCACAACAAAGCGGCCATCGTTATCGCGAATGGTAGTATCTGCGAAAGTTTTCTCGCACGCCTGCTCTTCATAAGACATCGAATGTATAGGAGACACCGAATCTAATTCCCAAAATCGAGTAATATTAAGTTCCTCGGTATGCGTGAGGAAAGAACAAAAATAAGAGTCGGTTGTGTTTTTATAATTTGTAGGTATGGAACCGACAACTAGCCACCCTAACATTGAATCCCGTAATTGGGGTTTATTTTTCCCTAACCTAATGGCTACGGTACCTAATACCTCCCAAAATACTTCTGCCCCAACCAAGATGTCTACGACAGACGGTATATGAAAAGACGGGTCAGCTAATGTAATGCCGGTAGGTATAGGTATGTTCGAAGTATCAACAAGGCGGTCAGGAACTGATTTGTTAATCACATTTGTAAGAAGACAATTTACGGTCGTCTTATAGCCACCATGAAGCGAGTGAATCGTTATATCACAAAACTCGTTACTGTGTGAAATTTGCTCATTGATACCTCTGATCGTGGCTCTCACGTCGTGTCTCGCCAAACCAAGCCGCTGGCACAGGTCCCGCGTCACGAGGTTCGAAGTCGAGCCGTTGTCCAGGAGTAGACGCACCTCCCGAAGCTCACCGTTCACGTCGCTCACGTGCACCAACGCTGTGGATAACATTCCAGAAGTCTTAGCCGGAGTAAACACGTTTGCCTGAATATTGCCGCTAAAATGAACATCTGGGACTGGAAACTCAGTGCTGGAAGATGCGTCATCGGCATGTTTATGAAGAAGTGTGTTATGCTTATTTTTGCAATATTTGCAATGAGATAAGACGCACTGTTTCTCTAAATGTCCAGGCCGGAGACAATTTTTACAAACGGAATATCCATTGACATTTTTTATCCTAGTATCAATATCTAATTTACGGAAAGATTCACAAGTAAATAAGAAGTGATTTTGTTTACAATAAGGGCAAACAATAGGCTTGCGATAAGAGCTACTCGCTATTTTTTGTGACTCGTTATTTGAGTGCAACTGAGGTTTATGTTTCGGTTTGTAACTATTATTGTTACTGTTATAATTACTAACATTACAATCGTTGTTAAGAGACTCCAACAAGTCGGCTCTGTTATTTAAAAACGTAACATACTGTTGCAACGTCGGTGAACCTGTTAAAAGGTTCCTATGTTCCTCCCATTCGCGCTTAGTTATAGTGTCCAACTTGTTAGACATTATGTACACTATTAAGGTATCCCAGTGGTCGGTCGGTTCACCTAAAGTCGAAAGAGCACGCAAGTTTTTATTAGTTACGTCCACCATGTTACGTAATAATGTACTCGACTCATGTTGCATAGGTTCAAGGTTAAACAAGGCCTGGATGTGGTTATTAATTAAAAGACGTGGGTTATCGTACCGCTCGGATACTAACTGCCACGCTTTGTGATAGTTATCACTACTAAAATCTAGACTTTGAATGACAAGGGCCGCGCTCCCTTTTAAAGATGCCCGAAGATAATGAAATTTACTTATGTCATTGATGCCGGTATTATTATGAATAAGGGAAATATACGTATCTCTATAGCCGAGCCAAAGCTGATAGTTCCCGTCGAAGTGAGGAAGGTCAATCTTGGGCAGACGAACGAAGTCCCGCCGGCCTGCTCCGCATGACGTGGAGCACGTAGACGCGGAGCCGGCGGCGCGACCGCCGCTCGCCTGCACCGTCGGACTCAACAGATGTCGAGCAGTCGAAACCAACACAAAGAACTGGCTTTCGAATTGCTCCCGCTCCGCATATGCGTCGTCAGGCTTTTCAACCAAAGCTTCGATCTCCATCTGTAAAGCGTCAAACTCGGGATAAACCGACTCGATTTTATCCAAACGGCACTGTAACTCCGTAATTTGTAACTCACTTAATATTTCACACGATTTAACCACGTTAATATAGGTATTAAACAGCGTTAATTTAGCTTTTAAACTGCCACGTTTTTTAACTAACTCTTTAATCGTGTCAGCCATTTTGATTAACTATTCAATTTAAATATGCAGTCAAATAAGGTGCGAACACTAACAAGGTAAAATGCAACTGGCGAGAACAAAAGAAGCGGAGTAGATAAGCAGCTGCGCGCAGATTTGATGATTTAGCGAATAAATCGATGTTACTGAGGCAATGATAATATGGAATGGAGGCGGCTTTTTAATATGCAATTAATTTAAGATCAATATTATTTTATGAAATTAACCTATGATTTGTAATTATGTACGGTTAGGAATATGTGAAGCTGTTGATTTTGGGTGAAGAATAAGCAATTTTAAGATGAAGATTTGTGCCTGATATGTATAGATGTATTCGTAATTCCTAGGAAAATAGGTATAGAAGGCGAAAGAAAGGAATTGGAACGAACTCACTCTGTCAAGTCCTACGTATTCAGGCGATGTGTTCGATGTGATGTACTGGAACTGGAGCTCCTGATGTGATGGGTGTCCGACGAACGTCCCCCTTATGCCGGTGACGCTGGGATCCCTAGTTGCGAAGTCTGCTGCGTGTTCTTCCTATGCCGAAGAAACTGAAGACAGCGATGACGATGGCAAAGTGTGGTCAAAGTCCACTTTCTCGATGAACCCGTTGATGGCTTAGTCTATCCTTTGTCTTGAAGGTTGCGAAGGACCATATGTAGCCGCCGTAGGTGTCCTCGACGACTCGTATAAATAAAACTTCGATATGTAGAAGACTTAGTATAATCCAATAGGTACTTTGGTTTACAAAAGATAGTGCCAATATAACGGTTGAGTACAAGTGGTTGGTATGGATGATGATGAAAGAGTGATTTGCAAGATTTGAAACTATGAGTATGAACGTTATTCTAACTTAATTCTAATTGGCCGCGGGAAAGCGTATGTGGAGCGCTGCTATTGGAGCTTAGAAGAAGCTTCCGAATAGTAGGCGAGCCGAAGGTGCGTTTAGCTACTGCATGAATGTAATAAGTATTATATAAAAAAAGGTTGCGTTCGCAACAGATAGCTACGGCTAAGATATTGTCAAAACCAAAGAGTTCTCTGCTCTAGTAAAATTATGAAAATAACAAAAAAAATTTTTTGAATACACAATTTTCTCAAAGTTCAGGTGTGCTATGCTGGGGCATTTTCGGCAGTTCCAGGGTAGTTTTTGGTCTTAAACGATAGCAACGGCTGATATATTGTCAAAACCAAAGAGTTCTCTGCTCTGGTGAAAACATAAAAATGACAAGAAAAAATATTCTGAAATTTCAATTTTCTCAAAGTTCAGGTGTGCTATGCTGGGGCATTTTCGGCAGTTCCAGGATAGTTTTTGGTCTTAAACGATAGCAACGGCTGAGATATTGTCAAAACCAAAGAGTTCTCTGCTCTGGTAAAATTATTAAAGTGACAAAAAAATATTCTGAATTTTGAATTTTCTCAAAGTTCAGGTATGCTATGCTGGGGCATTTTCGGCAGTTCCAGGATAGTTTTTGATCTTAAACGATAGCTACGGCTGAGATATTGTCAAAACCAAAGAGTTCTGTGCTCTGGTAAAAATACAAAATGAGAAAAAAAAATATTCTTTAATTTCAATTTTCTCAAAGTTCAGGTATGCTATGCTGGGGCATTTTCGGCAGTTCCAGGATTGTTTTTGGTCTCAAACGATAGCTAAGGCTCAGATATTGTCAAAACCAAAGAGTTCTCTGCTCTGGTGAAAACATAAAAATGACAAGAAAAAATATTCTGAAATTTCAATTTTCTCAAAGTTCAGGTGTGCTATGCTGGGGCATTTTCGGCAGTTCCAGGATAGTGTTTGGTCTTAAACGATAGCTACGGCTAAGATATTGTCAAAACCAAAGAGTTCTCTGCTCTAGTAAAATTATGAAAATAACAAAAAAAATTTTTTGAATATACAATTTTCTCAAAGTTCAGGTGTGCTATGCTGGGGCATTTTCGGCAGTTCCAGGGTAGTTTTTGGTCTTAAACGATAGCAACGGCTGATATATTGTCAAAACCAAAGAGTTCTCTGCTCTGGTGAAAACATAAAAATGACAAGAAAAAATATTCTGAAATTTCAATTTTCTCAAAGTTCAGGTGTGCTATGCTGGGGCATTTTCGGCAGTTCCAGGATAGTTTATGGTCTCAAACGATAGCAACGGCTGAGATATTGTCAAAACAAAAGAGTTTTCTGCTCTGGTAAAATTATTAAAGTGACAAAAAAATATTCTGAATTTTAAATTTTCTCAAAGTTCAGGTATGCTATGCTGGGGCATTTTCGGCAGTTCTAGGATAGTTTTTGATCTTAAACAATAGCTACGGCTGAGATATTGTCAAAACCAAAGAGTTCTCTGCTCTGGTAAAAATACAAAAATGACAAGAAAAAATATTCTGAAATTTCAATTTTCTCAAAGTTCAGGTGTGCTATGCTGGGGCATTTTCGGCAGTTCCAGGATAGTTTTTGATCTTAAACAATAGCTACGGCTGAGATATTGTCAAAACCAAAGAGTTCTCTGCTCTGGTAAAAATACAAAAATGACAAGAAAAAATATTCTGAAATTTAAATTTTCTCAAAGTTCAGGTGTGCTATGCTGGGGCATTTTCGGCAGTTCCAGGGTAGTTTTTGGTCTTAAACGATAGCTACAGCTAAGATATTGTCAAAACCAAAGAGTTCTCTGCTCTGTTAAAATTATTAAAATAACAAAAAAAATGTTTTTAAATTTCAATTTTCTCAAAGTTCAGGTGTGCTATGCTGGGACATTTTCGGGAGTTCCAGGATAGTTTTTGGTCTAAAACGATAGCTACGGCACAGATATTGTCAAAACCAAAGAGTTCTCTGCTCTGGTAAAAATACAAAAATGAGAAGAAAAAATATTCTGTAATTTCAATTTTCTCAAAGTTCAGGTATGCTATGCTGGGGCATTTTCGGCAGTTCCAGGATAGTTTTTGATCTTAAACGATAGCTACGGCTGAGATATTGTCAAAACCAAAAGAGTCCTCTGCTCTGGTAAAAATACAAAAATGACAAGAAAAAATATTCTGAAATTTAAATTTTCTCAAAGTTCAGGTGTGCTATGCTGGGGCATTTTCTGCAGTTCCAGGATAGTTTTTGGTCTTAAACGATAGCTACAGCTAAGATATTGTCAAAACCAAAGAGTTCTCTGCTCTGGTAAAATTATTAAAATAACAAAAAAAATGTTTTTAAATTTCAATTTTCTCAAAGTTCAGGTGTGCTATGCTGGGGCATTTTCGGCAGTTCCAGGGTAGTTTTTGGTCTTAAACGATAGCAACGGCTGATATATTGTCAAAACCAAAGAGTTCTCTGATCTGGTGAAAACATAAAAATGACAAGAAAAAATATTCTGAAATTTCAATTTTCTCAAAGTTCAGGTGTGCTATGCTGGGGCATTTTCGGCAGTTCCAGGATAGTTTTTGATCTTAAACGATAGCAACGGCTGAGATATTGTCAAAACCAAAGAGTTCTCTGCTCTGGTAAAATTATTAAAGTGACAAAAAAATATTCTGAATTTTAAATTTTATCCCAAGTTCAGGTATGCTATGCTGGGGCATTTTCGGCAGTTCCAGGATAGTTTTTGATCTTAAACGATAGCTACGGCTGAGATATTGTCAAAACCAAAGAGTTCTCTGCTCTGGTAAAAATACAAAAATGACAAGAAAAAATATTCTGAAATTTAAATTTTCTCAAAGTTCAGGTGTGCTATGCTGGGGCATTTTCGGCAGTTCCAGGATAGTTTTTGGTCTTAAACGATAGCTACAGCTAAGATATTTTCAAAACCAAAGAGTTCTCTGCTCTGGTAAAATTATTAAAATAACAAAAAAAATGTTTTTAAATTTCAATTTTCTCAAAGTTCAGGTGTGCTATGCTGGGACATTTTCGGCAGTTCCAGGATAGTTTTTGGTCTAAAACGATAGCTACGGCTCAGATATTGTCAAAACCAAAGAGTTCTCTGCTCTGGTAAAAATACAAAAATGAGAAGAAAAAATAATCTGTAATTTCAATTTTCTCAAAGTTCAGGTATGCTATGCTGGGGCATTTTCGGCAGTTCCAGGATTGTTTTTGGTCTCAAACGATAGCTACGGCTCAGATATTGTCAAAACCAAAGAGTTCTCTGCTCTGGTAAAATTATTAAAATAACAAAAAAAATGTTTTTAAATTTCAATTTTCTCAAAGTTCAGGTGTGCTATGCTGGGGCATTTTCGGCAGTTCCAGGGTAGTTTTTGGTCTTAAACGATAGCAAACGGCTGATATATTGTCAAAACCAAAGAGTTCTCTGATCTGGTGAAAACATAAAAATGACAAGAAAAAATATTCTGAAATTTCAATTTTCTCAAAGTTCAGGTGTGCTATGCTGGGGCATTTTCGGCAGTTCCAGGATAGTTTTTGATCTTAAACGATAGCAACGGCTGAGATATTGTCAAAACCAAAGAGTTCTCTGCTCTGGTAAAATTATTAAAGTGACAAAAAAATATTCTGAATTTTAAATTTTATCCCAAGTTCAGGTATGCTATGCTGGGGCATTTTCGGCAGTTCCAGGATAGTTTTTGATCTTAAACGATAGCTACGGCTGAGATATTGTCAAAACCAAAGAGTTCTCTGCTCTGGTAAAAATACAAAAATGAGAAGAAAAAATAATCTGTAATTTCAATTTTCTCAAAGTTCAGGTATGCTATGCTGGGGCATTTTCGGCAGTTCCAGGATTGTTTTTGGTCTCAAACGATAGCTACGGCTCAAATATTGTCAAAACCAAAGAGTTCTCTGCTCTGGTGAAAACATAAAAAGGCCATAAAAAAATATTCTGAAATTTCAATTTTCTCAAAGTTCAGGTGTGCTATGCTGGGGCATTTTCGGCAGTTACAGGATAGTTTTTGGTCTTAAACGATAGCAACGGCTAAGATATTGTCAAAACCAAAGAGTTCTCTGCTCTAGTAAAATTATGAAAATAACAAAAAAAATTTTTTGAATATACAATTTTCTCAAAGTTCAGGTGTGCTATGCTGGGGCATTTTCGGCAGTTCCAGGGTAGTTTTTGGTCTTAAACGATAGCAACGGCTAAGATATTGTCAAAACCAAAGAGTTCTCTGCTCTAGTAAAATTATGAAAATAACAAAAAAAATTTTTTTGAATATACAATTTTCTCAAAGTTCAGGTGTGCTATGCTGGGGCATTTTCGGCAGTTCCAGGATTGTTTTTGGTCTTAAACGATAGCTACGACTCAGATATTGTCAAAACCAAAGAGTTCTCTGCTCTGGTGAAAACATAAAAATGACAAGAAAAAATATTCTGAAATTTCAATTTTCTCAAAGTTCAGGTGTGCTATGCTGGGGCATTTTCGGCAGTTCCAGGATAGTTTTTAGTCTTAAACGATAGCTACGGCTAAGATATTGTCAAAACCAAAGAGTTCTCTGCTCTAGTAAAATTATGAAAATAACAAAAAAAATTTTTTGAATATACAATTTTCTCAAAGTTCAGGTATGCTATGCTGGGACATTTTCGGCAGTTCCAGGATAGTTTTTGGTCTTAAACGATAGCAACGGCTGAGATATTGTCAAAACCAAAGAGTTCTCTGCTCTGGTAAAATTATTAAAATAACAAAAAAAAATTTTTGAAATTTCAATTTTCTCAAAGTTCAGGTGTGCTATGCTGGGGCATTTTTCGGCAGTTCTAGGATAGTTTTTGGTCTAAAACGATAGCTGCGACTCCAATTTTGTCAAAACCAAAGAGTTCTCTACTCTGGTAAAATTATTAAAGTGACAAAAAAATATTCTGAATTTAAAATTTTCTCAAAGTTCAGGTATGCTATGCTGGGGCATTTTTCGGCAGTTCCAGGATAGTTTTTGATCTTAAACGATAGCTACGGCTCAGATATTGTCAAAACCAAAGAGTTCTCTGCTCTGGTGAAAACATAAAAATGACAAGAAAAAATAAG
>JALPQI010029411.1:0-12467 GCA_025490895.1 Thaumatotibia leucotreta
TTTAAGCAGAAAAAAATAAAATGTGTTTTTCTTGTATGAAAATGAAAAATAGGTATCTTATTGTAAGAAAACCGTAACCGATCCCGCTTTCAAATCTTTAGAATATCATTGTTCTACTTTAGATCAGTAGAATATAGTTAAAACCTTATCTCAGTAGGTGCCCGTTTTTGTTTTATAGTCCAATCAAAAGTCAGTAAATACAACATTTTTCTTAGTTAAGTATTTTATTATTTTCATTAAAAAAACGGTATATTCATGACAATTTAGTATAAGAATAAAATATTTATGACATTTTTATACAGATAAATACAAGTTTTCTCAAGAAAATGGTTAAAATTAAGACATTGAAATCAAACATTTATTGCGTCAGCCTCCGTAGCCTAGTTGGTAGTGACCGTGCCTACGAAGCTGGAGGTTCCGGGTTCGAATCCCGGCGAAGGCATTCTTTGTGTATTTATTTATCACAAATGTTTGTTCCTTGGTCATGGCTGTCTATGTATTTAAGTATCTATATCTATCTATCTATTATATATATCGTCGCCTGGTACCCACATCACAAGCCTTAATTGAGCTTACCGTGGGACTAGGTCGATTTGTGTAAGATGTCCCAAGATATTTATTTATTTAAAACATTTATTGCGATGTTTTTACTAACTATGGTAGTAACAAAAAGGCCATAGTCGGATTTTCATAGTAAGTCAGCCTTTAAATCAACCAGACTCTAGTATTTTTTTGTGAGTACCTCTTATGGTGAAGAATATTTCTGCTGAGTATCAACGTCCTATCGGTGACAGTTTTTGACTTATGATTTTTTTTAGTTTTTTCTTTAATGTGTTGTATCTCAGGATGTATAAAAGCGAATTGCTTCAAATTTTGAAATAATGTTCTTTATTTAGATATGCATCGAATTTAAAAAAATGAATATCGATTGTCGTATAAAAAAAGAAAAAAAAAGACCAAAAAATTTTTCATATTTTTTTTTGTGTACCTATGAAGTAGTGACACCTCTATTTTCTTTTTCTAATTATAGACCATACATTGGCCTACTAGTTGCCTAAGTATCAAAATTTTCCAAGCGGTACTTTTTACCAAAAATCGGCAATATGTGTGGTCAAGTTCTGCATTCAATCGGTGTTTTTCAATGTAGTATACAAACACTTCATTTATATTTGAGTTTTCTTATCAGGTTATCTTATTTAAGAGTAAATGCTAATGACAACTTAATGTCATCATGATGCAAGCTGTTTATTTCATTATTAATCGGCCGTTTATTATTTTAACTAGCGTAATTCGATATTATTTATGAGATATTCATTAAAAATAATATATTTCTTGAATATATTACTATATACGCTAGTTGAAATGGTAAACGGCCGATTAATAATAAAATAAACAGCTTGCATCATGATGACATTAAGTTGTCATTAGCATTTACTCTTAAATAAGATAACCTGATAAGAAAACTCAAATATAAATGAAGAGTTTGTATACTACATTGAAAAACACCGATTGAATGCAGAACTTGACCACACATATTGCCGATTTTTGGTAAGAAGTACCGCTTGGAAAATTTTGATACTTAGGCAACTAGTAGGCCAATGTATGGTCTATAATTAGAAAAAGAAAATAGAGGTGTCACTACTTCATAGGTACACAAAAAAAAATATGAAAAATTTTTTGGTCTTTTTTTTTCTTTTTTTTATACGACAATCGATATTCATTTTTTTAAATTCGATGCATATCTAAATAAAGAACATTATTTCAAAATTTGAAGCAATTCGCTTTTATACATCCTGAGATACAACACATTAAAGAAAAAACTAAAAAAAATCAAAAGTCAAAAACTGTCACCGATAGGACGTTGATACTCAGCAGAAATATTCTTCACCATAAGAGGTACTCACAAAAAAATACTAGAGTCTGGTTGATTTAAAGGCTGACTTACTATGAAAATCCGACTATGGCCTTTAAAATATACTTGAAATCAACAGTTATAATGTAATTAAACGACCACGTGCAGCGACGTAGTGCTCGTCGGGCTTTGGTTGCGGGTACTCCATGATGAGGATCCTCTTAATGGATCGAACTATCGACTTTAAATTACATGAGTAACCCGTTTGATAAATATTTAAATATGTTTGAGCCTCACGTTATTTATAATTTTAAAATTACAATGTAAGTTATAAAAACAATACATTGTATCTTAGATCTATTTTATTCACCACCTTCTTCTACACTTTCAGACATTTCTATATTTTCAGCGTCATCAGTGCTTATGTTTTCTATTATTTAAAAAATATATAGAAGAAGGTGGTAAATAATAAAGATTTTTAAAGGCATTTTTTTATTTACTTATATCGTTATTGTTGATATCAAGTATATTTTAGCTATTTGTTTACTATCAATAAATTCACCGCAATAAATGTTTCTATCAATACTATTTTCTTATAAAAAATTGTATTTATTCTTAATAAAATGTCATATATACTTTTTTATACTAAATTGTCCTGAATACACCGTTTTCTCAATGAAAATAAAAAAATTAAGAACTAAGAAAAATGTTGCATTTTACTGACTTTTGATTGGATTACAAAAGAAAACGGGCACCTACTGAGATAAGGTTTTAACTATTTTGTACTGATCTAAGGTAGGACAATGATATTCTAAAAATTTGAAAGCGGGATCGGTTACGGTTTTCTTACAATAAGATACCTATATTTTAGTTTCATACAAAAAAACACATTTTATTTTTTTCTGCTTAAAATAAGCTTCATTTTGAAAAATGTTATGTAACATTTTTTATTCCTCTTATTATGTCCAACCGAAGAGCATTTTTTTAAATATGATTTTTAGAAAAAAAGGGAATGTCCATTTTTTATTCATTTCGATCTACTGTGCGTTGTTCGATATTATTATTAAGAACAGTTACTTTTGCAACGGACATGGACACAGAACACTTATTTTAGTGAAAAGCACAAATTGGTTAAGATGGATAAGGATAAGTATTAAGTGCAAATACCTACCAACTGAGCAAGTGTTTTGATAAAGTAACCTTTTGTACATAGCCATCATTTGAGATTTGGAATCTGTGTCCCGTTTCGTGATCCTAATACAATAAGCTTCAGTTTATTCAATTAATACCTACCTACAACTATAATACCTACACCTTTTTTATGCAATCCAAAGGTTTTGATTCGATGCCATGGTAATAAGAAGATCTTAATACGGCTGTTTTAAACGAACAACGATAATGATGGAGTATAAATCAACCCTTCAGAGATTTACAGTCTTATTCGATTTATTTACCGTTTTAATCGAGAGTCATGAAAATAACATTTGAAGGAAGGATTGCGAGCAGATAAGCAATAAAATTGAAATATTGTTTTTAAAGCTCACTTTCTGTATCTAAAAAATCAATAGCAAAGTCTACTGACGCTCATATTGCACCTGTCCGCCTATCTTATTCTTTATTAGGATATATTTGACTCTGACAAAATATCTAGTGAGCAGATAATGGCGGTAAAGTAATGTAAGCGGAATGTTTTCCTCTCATAGTTTTTTTTTGTGGTTTTTACTGCTATGTTGCCAGACTATAACTTTGATAACATAATGTTTTTGCAGTTGACTATGGTTAGGGTCGCCATGCGTTAAGATTTATCCTGACATGTAACGATTTTTGATGTGTTATTAGGAAATAATGCAGGCTTGCAGGTTTGTTTACCTTTTTTTACTTTCAACTGAAGAATGGTATACATAATTGTATCTTTTAAATGTAAGACACAAGTAGGACCTTACCATCTTAAATAATATCAACTAGTAACAATAAGAAACTACAATGGTTCACTTCAAACGGAAAGCGAAATAATTTTAGTTATTGACAAATATTATGTACCTACCTAATATTGTGTTCTAACACCCTAATTCATAAACATCTCCTAACTTAACAAGCCCATAAGTATCGTTTGTACATATTGGTAAGACCGAAAGGGACAAAAAATACGTATCGGCTTGCTAAGTTCGGAGTCGTTTATGAATAAGGGGGTAAGTTGTTAACACAGTAAGTTTACTACAAGTACTACAACGTACTATACATAATATAATATACGTATGTTTATGTGCGTACCTGGGGCAAAAATAAAGTATGATACATTTTTTACATTTTCATAATTTGTTTTCATTATCTGCAATAAAATACATTATATCATTTGAACTTAATGCCTACAGTTTGTACCAGGTAACAGGTATACATAAGACGTACCCTAAAATTAATTGGCGATATTAAAGTTATAGGCAGGTATGTTCCTATCTCCCTACTTTCAGCTAGCAAGGAAAGTAGCTACGTGGACGAGGTGTTGAAAAATATCATTGAGCTGTACAAAGATCACTTAAGAATAAATCTATTGCAATACTCTTACTACTGTGACTGTATCTATATAATATTTACCTATATAATCTAGTAACTGGAGTTCGAGGCCAAAGAATCTACGAAAATATTGCCACAACAATGAAATGTTCATACAATAGTAAATCCTTATTTTCTAAAAACAGACGTTGAGATATCTAATTTATTGGTAATTTTAATTCGTTAATTTATACAAACAATATTATTTACTTATTTTCACGTAAATATAAGATATTTTAATAAAAACGGAATTATCCGCAATTATTAGTAACAAAGTTGGTATTGCACTGGTATCACCTCAGGTGTTAATAACATTTGGTCCAGCAATTTAACTACACATAAATTAAAACCCTATTTCTGTATACGTTTAGAAAATTGCAGAATAATACATTGTAGCGTGCTTTATGTTCACATTTCGTATTCGTAAAATTCCTTTTACCTACAAATTTTTTTAGCAGTGCTATAGTTCTCCATTTAAATTATCATAGAGATCTAACGTTTTGTTTTCTTCCGTAGGTTGTAAACAAGGTGACCCACTTGGTTCAGCCATGTGCTATAGCTTCGCTATACACCCCATCATCAAAAAATTAAATTCCAAATGATATACACGGTGGAATTTAATCGGTGAACAGGAACCCATTTTTCTAATTCAGTAATCGATGGCGGTCACGTTTATGTAGTACTTAAGTGGAACCAAGTTTTTTTTTTGCATAATTTTTTTTTATGTTGACATTAAAATTTATTGTCACCCTACTAATGGTTTAGTCTGGAAAGTTTAATACCTCTTTTCAAACTATCAGCCACAGAAACTTAAAACATAAATGAGCAATAACCACTCACATGCATTAATTTTTGCGATAGACTCTATTCCTATGTAAAATAAGAGCGATGGATGGCTGATAGTTTGAAAAGAGGTATTAAACTTTTCAGACTAAACCATTAGTAGGGTGACAATAAATTTTAATTAAAGTTTAATTTCAACATAAAAATTTGTTATGCTAAAAAAAAAAACTTGATTCCACTTAAGTACTACATAAACGTGACCGCCATCGATTACTGAATTAGAAAAATGGGTTCCTGTTCACCGATTAAATTCCACCGTGTATACTGGGTGAAATGTTATAAATACTGTCTTAATATTGTTTTAATAAATATGGCACGCTGTCGTTTGTGTTCACTGGTAATTTTAAGTTATTTACAAGAAAATGTTGTCATGTCGATGTTAGTTAAGAGAAAAGAAAAGTTTTTAGGTATTTACGTGTTTTTAAGAAAATCCTAGTTGTGACAGCCATATTAATCAGAAACTCGTAAAAACACTAAACAGGTATATAATGTTTTTATTAGGAATTATTTTAAATAAATAAATTAAATAACAAAAAGGTTGTGGAAACCTGAAAACTTTATTTGACAATGACATAAGAGACTTTGACAGATTTGACAATAACGCATCTGTCGTAGTTTCGTTGGCCTCGAATTCCAATTACTGGTATAGTATATTCCACTTGACTCAAGAATAATGCATTTTCGAACGAGTAAATATTCAAGTACCGGTGATTTAATTTCATTATTTAATATGTGTAGATGCTAGATGTTGTATAAAATTTGTGATTGATGATTAGACGCGACAAATGAATGACTAATATTTTCAAAATGCTTTGTATTTTATGTAACTGTTTCGTGCAATGTTGCTGTGTTTCTTATGAAGACATTTAATGAAATATACCCACTTTATAAAAAAATAGTACTTAGTCAGAGTTATCGAGTTTTTGTAATGTGTCAACATCATTCAGAGATTCAGTAGAGCTGTAGAAGCAATCTGACTTTATACTTTGAGACTTATTCAAATTCAATTTATAGTAATCCCCATCAAGTATTTTAAACAGTCCGTCATTGACACGAGAAAGTGAATTTGTTCTTTCCTCGTTGGGAAAAATACACTTATTTTGAAACGCATCTTCAATACAATGAGGCCATGCAGATTCATTTGGCAGCATGCAAAAAGTGTGACGCTCTTCTGTTAGTTATCATGAAAAATAACGAAATAATATAATTAATAAATTAAATTTCTCTTATTATACGTATAATAAAAATGGGTTTTAACCCTGTGACCGTCATACTGCCTTAATGACAATATCTAGGTAGGTATTGTTATACTCGTAATATAAAATAATTGGGTACTTGACTGAACACAGAAAAAAAAGATGTTTTAATGAATCATAAAGAACATAGAGATTATAAATATACATGGCTATTTTTTTCCAAAATATAAAAAAAGAACATGATGCTGTTCATTTCCTTACATATCATCTCCATCCATAATACCATAATATGTTTCATTAGTTCGTAGCATTTTTCTGTAAAATAACTTATTTGAAATTTTACCTACTTGAGTAATTCTTTTCTGTGAACGTCGATTGTGAGACTTTGACCTTAATTTCCCAACGTAGCATTGATTTAATACCACGAGTCACAGATATCTATTGACATAATTATATGTATATAAAAAGTGTCAAGTAGCCAGTCATTTGTTCGACGTCGTGTTTTTAACTGACTACGTGACTAAGTTGCATTACGACAATGACGGTCACAGGATTAATTTACCTAATCTAGCTAAAATGCTTTAGTTTATTTAATTTATTTACTTGACCACACGCTTCAGACTATCAAGGCCCAGTTGCACCAACTACATTTGTCAGACTTATCAACGTTACGCCTAAACTATTTTTATGTAACCCACCCACTCTTTCCACCTCTATTTCAAATGAAAATGTAAACTGTGGTCTTACCTGGCAATTTCTTTGTACGGAAGGATGCATTCGTAATCATAGACTTGGACATGGTAACTGTTGTAGTCGCTGGCGAGAGCGCCACACTGATGCCCATTGGGCCATCACATGGTTGTCCTGCAAAGAAAGTATTATTAGAAAACTATAAGTAGAGCTTATAAACTTTATTATGTAGTTTATTTCAATAATTAAGTGTGCTTTATTACCTGACGGATTATTCTTCAAGGAGTTCATCACTGCACTTGTGACCAACATTACATCAGGAAATAGTTCGTATTGAGCCCGTTGGTCTATGTCTTTAACAGCTTGAAAAGCTAAGGTATAAAATTCATTAAACATTGCAAAATATGCTCCTTGTACCATCTCCAAGAGAAGGTTAGATGAAACTGGGATTCGAGGTGTATTTTTGGTGGAAGGTGAAGTTCCCAATTTTTTATGAAATCCTTGCGTAACTATTCTGTAAGTGAGTTATATTACAAATTATAGTACGAATTCAAATAATCACATTGAAAATAAACTAATATTCATAAAGATATCTTTCTAAATAAGTACCTGGAGGCTGCAATACAGAAATGTCTCAATGCTAGTTTGGGCAATAAACTCAATTGCCTGTTATAGATAAAGTAGAGAGCAGCCATCACTTTGGGACGATTCTGTGCATTGATGACGTCCACTTGTGGAAGTGGCCCCCAAGTCACAAGTTTTGTATTGCATTCTTCCCATCTCCTTAAAGCACTTTCTGTCAGAAATTGAGCACCTAGGGAGAGTGGCTAAAAAATATGCCCCTTATAAAAAAATGTTTCAAATACATTATTATGTTTATGTATTTGTTTCTGTACAATAGGTGTAGGAAAACATTCATCGGTTATTAATTAAATTTCCTTGATGTACCTATTTATTACTTTCAGTACCTTTTGATATCATAGAACTTGTTGGACCAGAGAATACCAAATTAAGGAGCAAGCTTATATCGACTTTAAAGTGACAAACATGTTCTTACCCCAACTGTACAAGATAGATAGATACATAAAAAGTTTATTTGATTGCTGCAAGAACGCAAAAAAACAGTAGAAATTAACAAAGTAAAATAGGAATGAAAATAGCTAGTAATTAATTAGTAAAAATACTAATTAATGGAAAAGTAAAACATTATTAAATTAAGAGTATTAAGTAGATAAATTGTTATTAAAGCAATTAATACCTCATGGTAAATCGAAGCTTGGGCTAAAGATGGTAGTCTAAATGATACTACTCTAGGTTTTCCTGCTTCATCAACCACTTCGAAATTGTATATACCTTAAACATAAAACAATTGCATTAGGGTTCAAAAAATTTACATTAGTGTGGTAACATTTATCTGATAGCGCTACTGTGTACCTACCACAAGTTGAGGAGTTATGTTTACGTTAGCATTTACTCTACGGTCTCTACATAAAGTAGTCCATGACTCTTGTTTCCAATACATCAGTGTGAGTGTGATAGACGCTTTGTGTATTGAGTTGATTTGTGTGCTTTACGTAGTGAGTACTAACATAAACATAACGTGATTTACGTAATTAGTACACCAAACGAAGGAAACTCAGAGGAAAAAACTCGTGTATAAGCGAATTTTGGCATAGTTGTAGGGAATGGTGTTTTAAACCACATACTAAAAGTACTGGTGGTTAGGGGTGGAGCTAACGGGGGGAGAGGGGTGTAAAGGTCCTTATTTTTAATTTTTCGTAAATAACTCGTGAACCGTGGCTTATAGCAAAAAACGTTCTAGTACATAAGTAATCTACATAAAATTCTCTACAAAAAAGATATACGCATGTTTCCTCTGGGATTAATCTGTCATGAGATAAGAAAGCAAGAAGATGGACACTAAAGAAATAAACACATTTGTTTAAGTAGGTATGGCACATACAGAATGCTCGCGAGCATTCCAAAATATTTTAATGCTCAATTCCTGACCATATTTAGAAGAATAGATTCTTTAATGTTAAGTATATAAAATTTCCTGGATTCGGCTTGGTTTCAGAGATAATCAACCTTTTTTTCGAAATAAGTTTTTCGACGTGACTCGTCATAAAACTTCGTTTTGATTACAATGCTACCACAATGTGTTTTAATATTACCACACCTTTTGCCTGGCAATCAAAAAATGGGAATAAACTTGACGAAAGAACCAGGCCCTAAAAAAATATTAAAATAAATAATTTTTACAACTTGTTGTTATGATAAAAAGTACTGGAAATGTCAAAAAGTATTAAAAAGTCTAAAATAAAAGAGAAAAAAAAATTTTTTTTGGTGGTATTTGACATTAGGTCTCATAATAATTTAAAATTTAACCGTTTTTTGCTATAAGCCACGGTTTACGAGTTATTTACGAAAAAATTAAAAATAAGGACCTTTACACCCCCCTCCCCCGTTAGCTCCACCCCTACTTTTAGTACGTGGTTTAAAACACCATTCCCTACAACTATGCCAAAATTCGCTTATACACGAGTTATTTCCCCCGATAGGCAACTTTTGGTCTTCGTTAGGTGGGCTAAATAATCTACTGATGATGATGATATCATAGTCCATCACATAGCTGTGACCCTTGGATTGGCTACAGTTTGTAAAAGTGCCTTAACCTAATAGAACAGGGCTTTCCAAACAGTTTATTATGCACAATATGTAACCCCTAAATGACAGGGGAGGCTCAAAAAATTATAAATTTACACATCTGTTTAATTTTTTTTTATTTTTAAATGAAATGCATAAGGTGATAACGCAAGCTTTGCGTAGATAAGATATTTAGTCACTCTAGTGTTCCACAGTCCACACTAGTGGATCATAAACACTTTTTTTTTGAAATACCAAACTTAATAGTTATAATTCAATGACCCATAGTCAAGCAGGATTAAGTATACATTTTCGTATTAGCTTTGAAGTTTTGAAAACCCCATACAAAACTGATAAGTTAACTTTCTTTTTAATATATTATAATTTTTGGCAATATTATGATATGACAAAAATAAATAATTAATACAAATGATTTCAAAAAACTATTAAAACTTGCGAAAATGGCGTTATAAATCGCAAAATTTTAGTATTTTGGCCCAAGTACTAAAACCAGGCGCAATTTGGCGAATTTTTAAGTTATTTTTGTAACTTCTAAGAGGTTTTTAGAATAATGTGTATTATTAAAATAATGTATATAAACAACTTATAATTACCATAACACTGACGAGACTATTTGTATGAAAGTAATTTTTTCAGGCTTGTATGAAGTTTTGACAAAACTTCATAGTTGTCTTAAAACTGTAGATTAAAAAGCTGAAAATTTAAACAAAATCTAATAATATCTATGCTAACACTATGGGTCATTGAATTATACCTATTAGGTTTGGTAGTTCCAGAAAAGTGTTTTTTTTTAATCCTCCCCTAGTCCACACCCCTCTCTTTAGAAACCCCTGTAACTTAAGTAGCATACTGTTAATTACTGCATATACATACTATGAAATACCCTGTAAAGAACAAAATATAAGCTTACTTACCAATCAGCAGGGTTTCAATGCATCTCAATGACTTCTTACCACCCTGAGCAACTGAGCTGAGATATGTATAGATAAGAGTTGGAACAAATTGAAGAGTGAATCTTTGCAACTCAACTTCCTTAGACCTATAAAAACTAAATAGTTGGACGCAGACATTTTCTAGCATCTGAAAAAAAAAAGTTATACCTATACAATTTGTAATTTGATACATGTACAATCTAAGTAAAATGAAATTTAACTGTGCTCAATTGTAATGAATTTAAATAATTATACACTTCTTCTTTCATGTTAGGTTTCAAGGTGACATTTCGAACACAAATTACAAAACATCTAAAAATGTTTTTAAATGACTTAATAGTTAAGTAATAAAATACTGTAAATAAATAAGTTAAGGAAACTATAAAATAAGTTTTGCACAAATGGTTTGTGGTGCTTTTTAGTTTATCTTAATGTATTGTTTAAAACAAACCCATTGTGATCATTTGAATGGGGTGGGTATCTGGTTATTAGTATTCAATGTTTCCTGCAATACCAACAATGAAATGGTATAGTGTAATTAATAACAACTTGTGTGTATCTTTATAGCTAAACAACACATGTGAAGTCAAATACAAACCATTAATTAGCATACTAGGGATTTCAAGGTTTCTTATTGAACACAAGGTTGAACTATCTCAGTGTGTAGGTATTATGAAACCTAATAATAATAATACCTGTTCATATTGTGCCTCATTTTCCTTTCCCTTCACATTAGGTGTCTCAGTGTCATCTTCATAGTAAAACAAGTTAAAAATGGCAGTGGCTATTTCATGATTATGTTCATGCTCTGCAGCAAAACTTTTAATTTCATTTTCTTGTAATGATGCATATTCATTCAGCCATTCATTTATTAGGTGCTTCCAGTCAGACATTTTGACTTGAGTTATAAATCTGAAAACATTCCACATCTTAAATTATAATATGTATGTATACTACATTTACAAATGTATTATTTGTAACATTAATTCAAAGGAGATACAAATAGTAAATCCATGCTAGAATTTTTTTACACATATATAAATAGACATTAGTATTAATAGGTACACAAAATGTAAGCGCATCCGTAAGTATGTAGGTACGTAGAGTGCAGGACTTGAGTAATAATTGCTCCATCACATTACATCCATGTCCCTGAATCTACTAAACACTCTAGTAATAATAGTAATGATGATTCAATAACCAAGGTTTAGTGACATTTACGTTTTGAATCAGTTACATATGATTTAATTTCCTATCTATATAAAATTTGTAATGTTATTTTGTTTATAATTAAACATTGTCTTCAATAATTCGCATATATAATGCTTATTTCTTACCAAGAACTTATAAATATAGGTATTTTGTGTAGTTACCAAAAATTCAATAATTATTAATATAAATACCCTGATACTTGTTTTTTCTCATTATTTTACTAATAAAATAAATATTAGAATCTACTCTCCACTTGACTACATGAACTAAATCTCTAAATTCTGTGACATTAGTGACAATGACGTTTAGTTTTTTTTGTATCACAGAGAAGAGAAGGTTTTTTAAGGCCCGTATTAGACCGTCAGCCAAATTATACGAAGGCATTCAGAGCTAGCTATTGAGTTAAGAGCAAAGAATATAATACTTACGAGTATTCTTTTTTGTTTACTACTCTGCTAACTCAATGGCTGCTATGTTTGTTTGGAAAAAGGAGGCTTGTAAATGTATGGACAGGTTTTGCTGCCA
>JALPQI010029412.1:0-14255 GCA_025490895.1 Thaumatotibia leucotreta
ACATATAACATGTGCTATATATATATATATATATATATATATATATACGAGTATATCTAAATAACCAAGATATACTCATAAACCTACATGATATATACACATGAACAATAAATACATATATAAATTCATACATGAATAATATAAATAAATAAATATCTTGGGACATCTTACACAAATCAAATAAATGGATGTATTTATATACCTATAAACTACCTGCAACAACTATTCGATTGTGGATTTACTATGTAAACTGTAGTCTCGTGCATTCATCAACTAAATGCGATGCAATGGTCTGCAAAAATTATACAACGCTTTCCAAATAAAAAATATCATTTCTCTTTATAACCACGAAATTCGTTTTTCAATAAAATGCGCGTGAATTAAAATACAACGCTCTACAAACCAGCTTCGTGATATTTTGTTTAGATAAAAGAATATATTTAAAATAGCATGTAGCCGAGTTATTTGAAGCAAATATGTTAGTTGGCGCATTTTTGTTTTTAAATTATTGAAGCGACATGGATTTTGTCGTTATTTTTATAAAAACGATGTTCCGTGTAGATTTTTAAACTAAAACAATTTTTGTGTGTGCTGTAATAATTAGTCACGAAAGATTACATTTTCTATGCTTTTTAGTACAATCCTTGAAAAATAATGTAAAATATCCCTAAATAGGGATAAATGCAAACGGAATGTATTTAATAAACATGTATTTATATTTATGGAACTATAGGTCTGTTTGTATACCTTTGTCATATGTTAAGACTTGAATGTGAAATTTACTTCATAAGTAAACAAAAATAAATAAGATTTTTATATTATTACTGCCTATTCACTTTTGTAAGATCCAGGCCCCAATTTCACCACCTTGACAAGTGCTACAATTGTAAATTTACTGTTTTTCCAATTGGGG
Source organism: Thaumatotibia leucotreta (assembly GCA_025490895.1). Classification (NCBI taxonomy): domain Eukaryota; kingdom Metazoa; phylum Arthropoda; class Insecta; order Lepidoptera; family Tortricidae; genus Thaumatotibia; species Thaumatotibia leucotreta. The sequence continues at coordinate 914 of JALPQI010029412.1, forward strand.
ACGTCTATAGGCTGGGGACGTCTATAGGAAGGTCTGCGCGTTTGTTTGCCACCAACATAAAATGTAGTGCAGGAACTTTAATAAATCAGCAGTAAATAATTACTTTTTGCGAAGCAAAATTACAATTGTCACAAAAAACACGACAATTGTAGCGAAATTCCGACATTATGCCGGACCTCATGTCAAGATTTAATGAAAATTGTACTAAACCTTGCTACAATTGTCACGGGTTTCGGAAAATAAAAAGCAGTTTATTGACGTTATAATAACGTTGTTAGTAATAATTTTATGTTGGTGGCAAACAAGCACATGGGCCGTCCGATAGTAAGCGGTAGCTGTAGCCTACGGAGGCCTGTGACGTCAGTAACAGTGATATTTTACAATTGTCAGACTTGTAATTATGGTGAAATAGACCACAGTTCGTCATAGTATTTGTAACGGTCTTAGAAAGTGGACGGGCTAAGATATGAGAATTAAATAATAATTGATAATAATTGATGCAATTATACAGCCAAAACTGATATGCGTTGTTTATTGTATAATGTCAATTCATTGACCGTAAAACTACCCAAATATAGCCCAAAAGCTCCCAACTATGGTCAAAACTAAGTCAAATATCTTCGATTTAGTGTAGTTATTATAATATTGACGCAGTTGTTACACTCATTAATGATTAAAAAACTTAGATAAAACTAAAGTAAAAGATTTCCGTTGATGCTTAATTACGAGTTAAACTTGTGGACCATAGTTGTAGTACTGGACTATAGTTGTATAGTTTTAGGGGATTTAAAATTTCACGATTATCACTCATATTATAAAAACAAAGTACGGGTCTTATGCGCGTAAGCTTACGACCCGTTTGTCTTTTAAATATGAATGTCAATTCATTTTGTAAACAGACTGCAATAAGTTTATCGTGAAATGAATTCGGGACGAAACATTCCACTGTTAATTTCCAATTCATATCGATTACGTCACTCAATTGAGAGCCAATCGCTTTCCTAGCAACAGGAGAATACAGTTAAAGAAAACAGCACAATCACTTATTCAATATTCCAAATTATATATGGTTAACACTTACAGTCTACTTCATAATCCGATTTCGGTTCGCTACAACCTAATTTCATAATGGCATGTCAGAATGTCGCAATGTTAAAACAGATTTGTAGTAGAATGACTAAAATAACAAAATTACTAATTTTTTATACGTATTTTAGACATAATGAGACTAATCTGTTTTGGGATTAAGTCAAAAAAAATTTTTGTTGATTTATTTTGTGTCCCTAAAAAACGTGACACAGTTGTGATTTTTGTATGAGATGATGTTTTGTTTCTAATTGTTGATGTATGGATTAAAATTTAGCGTAAAAAAGATATACAAGTGCACCGGTTTTTTTTCTATAATGAGTCGAAACTGCAACTAAAAGCGTGACAGCGTGGTATGAAACAAGACAACGAAAAGAATTTTGACCCGATTGCGACGTTTTAGGAATTATGATATTTGGTTGGTTGGTGTTTACAATCCCTGGATAAATGTTATATCCGTCAGATAAAGTTATCACTAACCTTTTCCCCAAAACTTTAACAAAACTTCTCAAGTGGACTTGACATACACATACATCCATAAAATATACATATCTACACACCCACACATTGTAAGTTGAAGATTCCGAGATAAGTAATAAAATTAGATACAGATTTTTCAATAATATTCTTATTTTCTTGGCTAAAGTGTTCCTATATGTCAATTCTAAAGTTTTGTTAAAGTTTTGTACCTATAGTTCCGATCCCTAGTCATCATACTGCCACTCTGAAAATCTGAACTGTGACACAGTTATTAATAGAAGAATCAATTAAATAGGCTATTGGCATTTTGTAATCTTTGTCCGAAGGTCTTCTGAAGACCTCCAAGTATAAATGAACGAGTTAGGAGGGTCCTTGAATCATTCGGCAAGTGAATGAATGGAAAAGTTCTGATCGATAACGTCTTCAATAATTAAGAGTTTCGGGGTAAGTTCATAACATAAGTGGATTTTGTTCATGGAATTATGATTTCACAGATCGTATTTTCATGTTATAGTAAGAAATTGGAAGTGCGTAGACGTTATTTAAGTAGATTGAACTAGGCTATAAATTGTATTTAATGAAAATTCTTGACTAAACAAAAAATAAATTCAGACACGTATCAACTTTCTTTTTCATTCTATTCTTAGCAGCTCTCAGCAAATTTGACTCATAACGACTCAAGAAGTCATTTTTTCAAAGAAATTTGAATTTTATTTTGTAGGTCCCAAAATTAAAAGTGAGGTGTTCTATATTTAGGACACTGAGGTATTATTACACTTGTCCTAATAATAGACTGCACCTTACGATATTAACATGCGGTATTAACGCTAAAAAGTGGTATACTGTTATCGATATAGAATAATAATATTTTATGCAACCCTTGTTTAAGAGAGGTCAAAAAAGGTGAGTGGCGAGGGTAACAATTTGGGGCGAAGCCGAAAATTGTTAATAAAGACGCCACGAGCATTTTTTGACTCAGTTAAACAATGTTGCATACAATACTTTTTCTACGACCACACACTTATTTTCAAATAAAATTGAAAGAAAGCTCCTCTATGGTTTACTATTCATCAGAAATTACATTTAAAATTAGGTTGGCAGCCATGGATTTCATTACGTCGTGTATACACGAGGTGTCTTAAAATCCAAAAACGTACTGCGTGTATGCCCGAATGCATTTATAGGGAATAGACAATATATACTTGTCTTGACATCTGTAAGGGCTTAAGGGTGTGTTCACGACTCTGTAAATGCCAACTAAATGTACGGGAGTAGAAAAAATATATTTAATACAGCGTTTTTCATAACCCAGATGCACTAAGTTTCCTATTCCGAAAACGACACAAATTACGCTAAAATATTGACACACGTCGTCGTCATCAATAAAGTGATTCTTGATTAAAATGAATATTCATATTCTCCAAGCGCCATAAATCAACGGGCTTGACAGGGCATTATATGTAGGTATCTTACACCTAATGATTATGGCTAAAGAAAGGACTATGGTTTTCATATAAAATGTAGAACGTAGCCAAGATGAAAACCGTATGTTGAAATATCAAATGACATTAGCTGTGTGGTGATGGCAGTAAGAATACATTCGTCACCGCCCCAACTCTTTCCGCGGGTGTCGTAAGAGTTAATTATAAGGGATTGCAGTGTCACTGACCATTTTGTGATAAGATTTATGTTGGGTAGCGTCATTATTAGTAGACAAATTACTGTGATCGCCAATCCGCTTGCCAAGCGTGGCAATTATGAGAATTTACCTCCTAATACGTCTATACACATAGTTAATAGGAGAGGCCTACGTCCAGCAATAGACTGAGGTAAGCTGATGACGCGAAACGACGTTAAAAATGAGCGAAAAAATATTACAATGACAGAACAAACGCAGGTGACTCTGCTTTGTCATTGCAATTTTTTGTATTGGTCTTTCTATGTAATATAATTATAATTAGCACAGATGTCATATATACCATAGATCAAGCAAACGTATCTACTTAGAACAAAAACATTAATAATGCCTCCTTAAGTAATATTAATTGCAACAACACAAAAAATATGAATACAATCAAGGGCCTGAGACATATTTAAAATCATAGGCAAGTAACAACTTCAGTACAAAATCAGACACGCTCGGCCGCCATACAAATTAATGAACTTGTTTCTTCTATCCAAATCTAATTCTGTGATAATTAGCTTTTATTTAACTTTTCTCTTAGGCTAGGTATTTTATAAAATGAATATAAAATTAAAATAAAATACAACATACAAAAACAATACAAAATATATAAACACTTTATAAAAAACATAACCTAGAGTGCCGCCGGCAACGGAGCGCGCCCAAGCTGCCGGTGGTTAAGGTCGCAGAGAGTGGAACCGACGGACTATCCGCGCCGTGTCCAGGATTACCGCCTTCTGTAACTGACCCATGATCCAGCCATCTAGCGAGAGACTCTTAAGATGTTGGTCGAGACTCTTCACTATTAAACCGTTCGTTGTAATGACTATTGGGACTATGATCGTTGAGTTAACATTCCACATGGCGGTTATCTCGTGGGTCAAGTCTAGGTACTTACTGGACTTGTCATTCTCGCCCTTCTTGAGATTCTCATCATGAGGGATGGTAATTAGCCTAATTATTAACTATGCTATAAATGTCAAGAGAAACTCCTTGTATGTAGTTGTAACTTGTCCATATAAGCATTTTTTTATTGGGTTCGTAATTTAAATATGTATTGTCTGTTTCAAAAGGCGACTGTTGTATGTAGTATATCTACTTAAGCCTTTTACCAGCTATGCTATTCTCTTATTCACACATTCGACGCTGCGTTCGTCAACGAGACAGCCTTCACTTCGACGTAAAGCGCAGCGCTGCGAAAAACGGTATTCACTAACATACGAGTAGAACAGCTTGTCGTCGAACTGTAGGCGGTAACTTTCGACGCAGTGTAGTTCCAGCTCACGCCGCATTCGTCGCCGAGCGCTAGTGTCGTTTAATAGTTATTTATGTGGCTGGCGCATAATAAGAGGCATTAAACATGAGTGTGGTTTTATGAAACGAGCCGTAGGCGAGTTTCATAATAAGATCACACGAGTGTTTAATGCCTAATTATGTACAGTCACATACATAACTTTATCTACATCCATATCTTTAGTTTAGAATGACAATTTACCTTTATTTTCATTGATATCCACTAAGTAATTACCTCTAAATATAAAAATTCAAATTAGTTGAAATCACTCAATTTGAGTAAGGATATCCTACAATAAATATTTATTGAAAAAAAAAACAACGAAAAGAAGTTGACTTCACAATGTTAAAATTAATATCATGACGACGATACTTTAATGTCAACATTATGATGCACTGTACTCTGCCTGTACTTTAATGTTAACATTATGATACAGCCACAGACACCGGTCTCTTAATATAGGTCATTACATTACCGCTTCTGAATACATAACAGGGAAATTATGATATTCCTGTAGATAAAGTGCATTAGTGAATACCATTTTTAGGCTCGACGCTGCCGCAGCGCTGACACAGCGCTGTTAGCAAGGCGGTTTCCTTAGTAAATAACACTGCTGTAGTTCTGTTGTATAACTCAAAAAGTTGTAGATTGGTTTTGGTTATCATGTGATAACCAAAACCACGACGACCACCAAGTGGTGAGGTTGAAGATTTAAGTACAGTCACAGTCTGATATTTTGGAGCAGCTTCGGTGCTCAAAAATATCTGAACATTGACTCTAACACCATGACAATAGAGGTCTGGTCAGATATTTATAATAATAATAATAATAAAGTAAAGATTTGGACGATACGCACTCGATCATGTACTGCGGGGCCATCGCGGCGTGCCGTGTTGCTCGAGTCAAGTTTCCGGACGCTGACCGTGCACCTAGGACCGTCGGGGGTGTCCCCGCATGGCAAGTGCGGATCGAGCGTCGTATCGACTCGTTTAGGACCCTCATTGCAAAGCTGATCTGCTTCAGGGGGGGCAATAACCGCCCCCGAGTAATGCGCTTTGTGAACCAGGCGTTCGCGGGAACGGGCATCATGCCCTGCGACTACATGGCCAACCTCACAGAGCGCATTGACTTTCTGAAGCAGAAAGTCTATGCATGGGCAAGCCGTATCCGCCGCTACAGAGAGCGTGTGGATCGATTTCAACAGAACCGCCTCTTCCAAAGTGACCAAAGGAAGTTATACCGAAGGTGGGATGGAACCGATCATCATTTGTCCGACGCGCATCTACCGGATGCTACTGCCATGACTGATTTCTGGCGTAGCATCTGGTCGGTGCCCGTCGGACACATCGAGGGCGATTGGATGAACGTTGTTGAACGTGAGTGCGAGAGCATCGAACCTATGGAGGCAGTTGTCATCAGCCCTGATGACGTAAGCTGTGCCATCCGACCTGCCCAGAACTGGAAAAGTCCTGGACCGGACGGATTGCACAACTTCTGGCTAAAATGGTTTCGGTGCTCCCACTCGCGATTGGCAGCGCAATTCCAACAAGCCATTGAGCTTGGTTCCCTGCCTCCTTCCTTAACAACAGGTGTAACCTTCCTGCTCTACAAGTCTGGTAGTACCACGGAACCGAAAAACTACCGACCCATCACGTGCTTGCCTACACTCTACAAGCTCCTTACATCCATTTTGAGAGCAAAAATTAACACGCACATTGTTGCGAACAATGTTCTGGCCTCTGCTCAAAATGGATGTAGGGTTGGGTCCCGTGGTACTAAAGAGCTCCTCCTCATCGACATGACCATTTGCCAGCAAGTCCGGCGTAACAAAGGGGCCCTCTCCGCCGCTTGGATTGACTACAAGAAGGCCTATGATTCGGTGCCCCATTCATGGTTGAGGAGGGTCTTGGAGCTGTATAAAGTTGATGCAGCTTTAAGATCCTTTCTCGGCGCGTGTATGGGGCAGTGGACCACAGTCCTTCGTCAACCAGGAGGCGGAGATGACCCCTCTGGCCCGCAGGACTTCATAAGGATCGAGCGAGGCATATTCCAGGGTGACAGTCTGAGTCCCTTATGGTTCTGCCTAGCTCTGAATCCCCTCAGCACCCTGCTGAAGGATTCAGGACTAGGTTGTCGGCTTCGGAGAGAGGGTGAAGTCATTTCTCACCTTCTGTACATGGATGATCTCAAATTATTTGCACCAAATAGCCAAGACTTGTTGGAGCTACTGCGAACCACAGAAGTTTTCAGTAGTGCCATCAATATGGAGTTTGGTGTCGATAAGTGTGCGGTTATGCATGTGCAGCGGGGGAAAGTAGTAAATTCAACAAATTTACAGCTTTCTGAGACAATGACGTTCAGATCTATCTCGGAAGCAGAAACCTATAAATACCTTGGTATGTCACAGTCTTTGGGTATTGAAGATATGGGAATTAGACAGGCGGTGAAGGAGCGCTTTTTCAGCCGGCTCACAAAAGTACTTAACAGTCTTTTGTCAGGAGGCAACAAAGTGCGCGCCTTCAACGCCTGGGTAATGCCCATACTCACATACTCCTTTGGCATACTAAGGTGGACTCAGACCGAGCTGGACGCCCTGGATCGAAGGGTCCGTACACTGCTTACCACACATCGAATGCTACACCCGCGCTCATCAGTTATGAGATTGTACATCCCGCGGAGGTGTGGGGGCCGCGGCTTCTTAAATGCCAAAAACCTCCACAACCACGAGGTGTACAATCTCAGAAACTATTTTCTTAACAATGAGTGCGGGATGCATCGTGATGTGGTGGCAGTAGACCGGAACTTCACGCCGCTCTCCTTGGCAAAAGAGAACTGGCGCAGACTTGTAGTACTAAGCACCGAGGACCGCAAGGCGGTATGGAAGAGCAAGGAGCTACACGGGCGGTTCTACAAGTCCCTCACGGGACCTGACGTAGATCTGCTCGCGTCGGTGAACTGGCTACGATTCGGGGACCTCTTCGGAGAAACCGAGGGTTTTGCCTGTGCAATTGCTGACGAGGTTATCATGACGAATAACTACCGGAAATATATCCTGAAGGACGGTACGGTCGACATTTGTCGGGCATGCCGCCGTCCCGGTGAGTCACTCAGGCATATTATTTCCGGTTGTTCTCAGATTGCTAACACCGAGTACTTGCACAGACATAACCTCGTAGCCAGTATTATACACCAGCAGCTTGCTCTTCAATACGGCCTTGTGGACGTCGAAGTGCCATACTATAAGTACACAACTGCACCAGTTCTCGAAAATGGTCGTGCCACGCTCTATTGGGATCGACCTATCATCACGGACAGGACTATTGTTGCCAATAAGCCTGATATCGTGCTGGTAGATCGATCGCAGCGCCGGGCTGTGCTCGTCGACGTCACCATCCCCCATGATGAGAATCTCGTGAAGGCCGAAAAGGACAAGTCCAGTAAGTACCTAGACTTGGCCCACGAGATAACCGCCATGTGGGATGTTGACTCGACGATCATAGTCCCGATAGTCGTTACAGCGAACGGTTTAATAGCGAAGAGTCTCGACCAACACCTTAAGAGTCTCTCGCTAGATGGCTGGATCAAGGGTCGGATACAGAAGGCGGTAGTCCTGGACACGGCGCGGATAGTCCGTCGGTTCCTCTCTCTGCGACCTTAACCACCGGCAGCTTGGGCCCGCCCCGTTGCCGGCGGCACCCTAGGTTAGGTTTTTTATAATGTGTTTATGTGTTTTGTATTGTTTTTGTATGTTTTATTGTATTTTACTTTTATAGACATTTGTATAAAAAACCTAACTTAAGAGAATAGAGAAATAAAGGAGATAATAATAATAAAAAAAAAAAATAAAAAAAAAAAATCTGACGCCGTCACTGTCAGACGTGCTTTTATACTTTCTTAGAAAATTTTGATAAACAATGTATTTTACCGGCATTTATACGATATTTTTTACCATCTCGTCATGGAAAAATTGCCCTTTCACGGTACAACTTCATTCAAGGGTACAAGAGACGACAGCGATCAGACTTGCCTCTGATTTGTGCTAACATATAAATGTCAAAATATCGCTGAAAGATCTAAGAAATGTATACGCGTAGCAAAGCACGCCAAGATAAAGCGTCTCCACCAATCGCACGCCCAAGACCTTCGTCCGCCTCATCGACATCAGTCTCCTCGCAATCTTCGTCGGGCGCTGATTACGCCACCGCGCCCCACGTCAGCGGGTCGAGCAGCGACGAGCGCGGACCTACGCCGCCGCCGCCACGACCACCTGCGCGACGAGGACGGCCACCGCTGCCGGCACGCTTGGGGCCCGCGGGACATGCTGCCCCGCCCACGGCTCCCGCTGCCGGTGGTGTAGTGCGACGCATGACATGGTCTCAAGCTATGAATGAGAACGTCATGCGCGCCTACTACGGGGCTACAGAGGGAGGAACTAATCTATCCGCGTATCGTGTCCGGATGCTTCCTCTGTTTCAGGCCCTTGAACCAACCATTAATGTGACTGCGCAGCGACTATCGGATCAAGTGCGAGTCATCCAACGATCAAAGCGGTTGGATGACTCGACACTTGATCGGCTTCGCCTGGAGGCTCTCCCTGTTCGCGCGACCCCTTCCTCGGCGCAGGACCCACCCGCCACGTCGCCGGATCCGGTGCCGGTACAAGACTTGGCATCCGAGGCACTGCGGGTCGGTCCTGCTGCTGATGAGGACGATGCTGCGAACCTGAGTGTGAGTACTTCAGACAATGAGCAATTGAGGAGGACTTTGGAAGAAGCGATTATGCAGCATCGCTTCACACCCGACTCTAGGCCACGATTACCACGTTTGCCCATGAATAGGCGCAATCTAGCGTTGATGGGAGCCCTAAACGCTTTACTGGAGCCGTATATACGATCCAGTAAAGATTTGGATGATACGCACTCGATCATGTACTGTGGGGCCATTGCAGCGTGCCGTGTTGCTCGAGTCAAGTTTCCGGACTCTGACCGTGCACCTAGGACCGCTGGGGGTGTCCCCGCGTGGCAGGTGCGGATCGAGCGACGTATCGACTCGTTTAGGACTCTCATTGCAAAGCTGATCTGCTTCAGGGGGGGCAACAACCGCCCCCGAGTAGTGCGCTTTGTGAACCAGGCGTTCGCGGGAACGGGTATTGCACCCCGCGACTACATGGCCAACCTCACAGAGCGCATCGACTTTCTGAAGCAGAAGGTTTATGCATGGGCAAACCGTATTCGCCGCTACAGAGAGCGTGTGAACCGATTCCAGCAGAATCGCCTTTTCCAGAGTGACCAAAGGAAGGTTTACCGAAAGTGGGAGGAAACCGACTACCGTGTGTCCGACGCGCGGTTGCCGGATGCTACTGTCATGAGTGATTTCTGGCGTAGTATCTGGTCAGCGCCCGTCGGACACACCGAGGGTGAATGGATGACCGTTGTCGAACGTGAATGCGAGACCATCGAACCTATGGGGGCAGTTACCATCAGCCCCGATGACGTAAGTTGTGCTATCCGCACGACTCAGAACTGGAAAAGTCCTGGGCCGGATGGATTGCACAACTTCTGGCTAAAATGGTTTCGATGCTCGCACTCACGATTGGCAACGCAATTCCAACAAGCCCTCGAGCTCGGTTCCCTGCCACCTTCTTTAACAAACTGGTGTAACCTTCCTGCTCTACAAGTCCGGTAGTACCACGGAAGCGAAGAACTACCGACCCATCACGTGCTTGCCCACACTGTACAAGCTCCTTACATCCATTTTGAGAGTAAAAATTAACACGCACATTGTTTCGAACAATGTTTTGGCTCCTGCTCAAAATGGATGTAGGGTTGGGTCCCGTGGTACTAAAGAGCTCCTCCTCATCGACATGACCATTTGCCAGCAAGTCCGGCGTAACAAAGGGGCCCTCTCCGCCGCTTGGATTGACTACAAGAAGGCCTATGATTCGGTGCCTCATTCATGGTTGGAAAGGGTCTTGGAGTTGTATAAAGTTAATGCAACTTTAAGATCCTTTCTCGGTGCGTGTATGAGGCAGTGGACCACAGTCCTTCGTCAACCAGGAGGCGGGGATGGCCCCTCTGGCCCGCAGGACTTCATAAGGATCGAGCGAGGAATATTCCAGGGTGACAGTCTGAGTCCCTTGTGGTTCTGCCTAGCTCTGAATCCCCTCAGTACCCTGCTGAAGGATTCAGGACTAGGTTGCCGGCTTCGGAGAGAGGGTGAAGTCATTTCTCACCTTCTGTATATGGATGATCTCAAATTATTTGCGCCAAATAGCCAAGACTTGTTGGAACTACTGCGAACCACAGAAGTTTTCAGTAGTGCCATCAATATGGAATTTGGTGTCGATAAGTGTGCGGTTATGCATGTGCAGCGGGGGAATGTAGTAAATTCAACAAATTTACAACTTTCTGAGACAATGTCGTTCAGATCTATCTCGGAAGCAGAAACCTATAAATACCTTGGTATGTCACAGTCTTTGGGTATTGAAGATATGGGGATTAGACAGGCGGTGAAGGAGCGCTTTTTCAGCCGGCTCACAAAAGTACTTAACAGTCTTTTGTCAGGAGGCAACAAAGTGCGCGCCTTCAACGCTTGGGTAATACCCATACTCACATACTCCTTTGGCATACTAAGGTGGACTCAGACTGAGCTGGACGCCCTGGATCGAAGGGTCCGTACACTGCTGACCACACATCGAATGCTACACCCGCGCTCATCAGTTATGAGATTGTACATCCCGCGGAAGTGTGGGGGCCGCGGCTTCCTAAATGCCAAAGACCTCCACAACCGCGAGGTGTACAATCTTAGAAACTATTTTCTTAACAATGAGTGCGGGATGCATCGTGATGTGGTGGCAGTAGACCGGAACCTCACGCCGCTCTCCTTGGCAAAAGAGAACTGGCGCAGACCTGTGGTACTGGGCACTGAGGACCGCAGGGCGGTATGGAAGAGCAAGGAGCTACACGGGCGGTTCTACAAGGCCCTCACGGGACCTGACGTAGATCTGCTCGCGTCGGTGAACTGGCTACGATTCGGGGACCTCTTCGGAGAAACCGAGGGTTTTGCCTGTGCAATTGCTGACGAGGTTATCATGACGAATAACTACCGGAAATATATCCTGAAGGACGGTACGGTCGACATTTGTCGGGCATGCCGCCGTCCCGGTGAGTCACTCAGGCATATTATTTCCGGTTGTTCTCAGATTGTTAACACCGAGTACTTGCACAGACACAACCTGGTAGCCAGGATTATACACCAGCAGCTTGCTCTTCAATACGGCCTTGTGGGCTTCGAAGTGCCGTACTATAAGTACACACCTGCGGCAGTTCTCGAAAATGGTCGTGCCACGCTCTATTGGGATCGATCTATCATCACGGACAGGACTATTGTAGCCAATAAGCCTGATATCGTGCTGATAGATCGATCCCAACGCCGGGCAATGCTCATCGACATCACCATCCCCCATGACGAGAACCTCGTGAAGGCCGAGAAGGACAAAGCCAGTAAGTACCTTGACTTGGCTCACGAGGTAACCGACATGTGGGAGGTTGATTCGGCGATCATTGTACCGATAGTTGTTTCTGCGAACGGTCTCATAGCGAAGAGTCTCGATCAACACCTCAAGAGGCTCTCGCTAGGTGGTTGGATCAAGGGTCAGATGCAGAAGGCGGTAATCCTGGACACGGCGCGCATAGTCCGGCGGTTCCTCTCCCTGCAGCCCTAACCACCGGCAGCTTGGGCCCGCCCCGTTGCCGGCGGCACCCTAGTTTAGGTTTTTTATAAAGTGTTTATATTTTGTATTGTTTTTGTATGTTGTATTGTATTTTAATTTTGTATTCATTTTATAAAAACCCTAAACTGAGATGAAAGTTAAATAAAGATAATAATAACATTTATTTCGAGTAACACGAGACTCATACATGATATGGTTAGTTGAATTAGGTACTTAATACTAATATAAAATTGAATACAATAATAATACAATAACTACATAATAATCTGACAGTGCGATATATGCAAGTCGCAACAATGCCTCATAAATGGACAGTCAATCCTGTCCCCTATGGAACGCAGGATAGGGTTGGGGCTGGCGCGCACCCGGCGCACCAGGGATGTACATCGCTTGCGCATGCTCGTGTAGAAGCAGTCCACTCGCGCTTCCGCGAACATCCCTGATGCGCTACAGAAGCGCGGCAGCCCCACCAGCACCCGGAACGCGTTATTGAATTGTACACTGAGAGCCCCGTAAGCCCGTTGCGTATAGCTCCGCCACAAGCTGCACGTGTACAGAGAGGTACAATACGTTTTAAATAATGTTATTTTAACCTCCCTTGTGCACCGCGCGAACTTACGGGAGATCATATTGGCCCTAACTGACAGAGCCCTCCGTTCCCGTTCTATGTCCATATTGTCCTTAAGATCGTGCGTTACAATAAGCACAGCATTTATGAGCACCTTGCCCGCAACAACATATCTGATGTCAACTCGTCTTCTCTTGTCAGCCTCGGTAGCCTAGTTGGTAGTGACCCTGTCTACGAAGCTGGAGATTCCGGGTTCGAATCCTGGCGAGGGCATTATTTGTGTATTTATTTATCACAAATATTTGTTCCTTGGTCGTGGCCGTCTATGTATTTAAGTATCTATCTATTATATATATCGTCGCCTAATACCCACATGATTCACAAGCCTTAAATGAGCTTACCGTGGGACTAAGTCGATTTGTGCAAAGATGTCCAAAAATATTTATTTATTTTATAACTCATTACCCTTATATTACAGGGTTATATGTTACATTTTCG
>JALPQI010029415.1:0-12975 GCA_025490895.1 Thaumatotibia leucotreta
GAATTTCAGAGGTGGAATCATCAAATTTTGTTCGATTTATCAAAAGAAACACAGTAGGTAGGATCTATTCCCATAACGGATCTATTCCAATAAAAGGACATTTTAAATCAAACATTTGTATTTAGTCCGCTGGATGCGGGTGGCGCAGGACCGGTCATTGTGGCAATCTTTGTGGGAGGCCTATGTTCAGCAGTGGACGTCTTTCGGCTGATGTGATGATGATGATGATGATTTGTATTTACCTTATACTTGCATTTTCCCCGGGTGACCTGACAGATGTATGATTGACGAAAAGCTACGTGAATAGAGTCGCATCGTAATCCAGAAAAAAGTTCTCAATATTTTGAGGTATTTGCGAATATTGGCCATGTTATGACGTGTCAATAAAACTATGTTCTTGTATGCAAAACTGCGTATTTGCTCTTGCTTTACATTTCTACACAGCTCGTATTTACCGTCTAAAATACTATTCCGAAAAAAAAGTTCATATCACTTATACCACTTTCTAGTTTTAAACCCATTTATTTAGAAAGTTATAGGTAAAACACTTAAGTAAATCACCTGTTGTACATACAACTACAAGTTGTAATTGTAACCTATCCATATAGGCATTTGTTTTGTTCGTGTTCGCATTTTAAGGATGTATTGTATTAAATAGGTACATAAGGGGTGTACCGATAAAAAAACTGGCAAATTCAAATGAAAAAATCGGGTCAATATAGTTAGGTAGCTATAATTTCATGCTTTGGAAATTAACCAGGAAGTCTTAACTTAGCTAACTGTAGTACTTTTGTGTCACTACTGCATTTCAGGTACTCACATCACAGCTTCTTCGAAACCTCTTCCAAACTATCTTTTCCAAACATTATTTTCTTTTTTTGTATGCAGTTTTCTAAGTTATGGGACTGTTATCAATATATCTGGCTATTCTTCCCGTGTTCCTTAAGATATCCTTGACTTATGCATACTATCCTTGATACTTTTTTGGGAATGATTTCGCTTAATAAAACTATACCAAAGAGACTAAGATTTGTATAGGATTAAATAATTGATTAAAGACCCATAAAAATTTCACATAATATGTGACATAATTCCCTTCACAGAGTATTACTGCGCCCAAGGCAGGGGTATATTAAAAAAAAACATGGAGATTAACCAGAAAATATAGGTCACTTCTGCAGAACACGAAATCGTGCAGTGGAGAATAAAAGAATAAAAATAAAAAGAGCTTGGAAAAAAAAAAATTCGAAGGGGTTCTGGAGAACTTGTATTGTGAATACTGAAATTGCAGTAGCAACAAAAAAGGACCAAAGTTAGCTAATTTAAGACCTCCTAGTTAATTACAAAAGCCAGAAATTACAGCTTTTTAACTATATTGACCCGATTTTTTCATTTGAATTTGCCAGTTTTTTATCGGTACACCCCTTATAACAGGTGAGTTTTTACCTATACCGGTAAAATACGGAGAAATTACCAAAGTTCTTGTAATTATGCCACATATCATCGTTATACTTACTCAACCTCGGATATATATCAAATCCATTCATGGAAATTTCACCTTTTTTCACTTTGAATACGGGTGTTTTTTCCTTCAAATGAGTGTTGCACATACGAGGTTGGATAATTATAGCGGGGACCATGCGCTATATGCCAAAATAGCGCGCTAGCAAGGTGCTACAAAGAAGCCTTTAGAAATGTCTAAAATCAATCAATTCCAACAACTAGAAAGGGTCACCGCTTCAGGCGGAATCCTAAAAAATAACGAACGCGCATTGTATTAGGACAAAAGAGTTCTCCAAGCCCCGTGTACTGTTTTCGCTCTCCGTAACATTGGGGCGAAAAATATTACACCCCCGGGGCAGTGCATGTGCGTTTGTGGCACAATGGGTCTAGTAATCGACTGCCCATGTAGGGTTTTATGTATTGGCTTTGTGTAGAGGGAGATATAGACAGGCAGAGATGAAATTGATGAAGGTATTTTTGGTGCCAGAAAGTGAGAAAGTTCTTTATTTGTTTACTTAGCAAAACAAGTGTTTTCTGAGGTGTCTAATTTGGATATTTGTGTTAGGAGCAGAAAAGTTGTGACTCAACCTCTAAGAATCGTGAACCGATTTTCAAATATTTAACAGAACGGGTATAACCCGAGATAGTCCCGCTGGCACCAAGTCGGGGTCTAATCATGAGAACTTGGAGAAATTGGTTTAAGTCGGTTTAATATTTTTTATTTGGCAATTATCAGAATATTTAACGTAATTATATTTCCTAAAAATTAGTGATATTTTAGAATTTCTTGCTTTGACTTAGATTCAACACGCTATCGTTAGCATTTCAACATTATGATTTGAACATATTATAATAACATTTCAATATGAATGAATTATTGTAGGCACTTGTATTTGCATTTATTTTGTGATTTATTTACGGGAACCTTATGAACTTATGCGAATCTATCTAGAACAGATACATTTTATAATACATACCTTCGTATGTATTTATCTGTTCACAAACCCATGATACTCGAAACAGTACAAGATAATATACATTAAGTTTGTCATAACAAGTTGCTTATGAATAATGACTGCAGGCGAGGATTAATAAGTAAATGGCGAGGGACGAGTCTGCCGAGTACGTAACATGAACACGAGGGTGGATAGGCATAAATTATACGGGTAACTAGCGTTAAACAACAAACTGTGTGTGTAGGTATAGGTAGGTAGAAGAAACAATACAATAAGATTTTACTTACAGTTTTATATTGTGCCTGGTATATAAATCACTTTTATGATCTTAGTTTATGATTATGAATAACTCCTAAGAGTTATTTAAATTCAACGATGTACCTACTGGAATGGAAATCGTTTAATATCTTTTTGAATGCATGTTTCCAATAGTCAAGTTATCCCTAAATAAATGATAAAATAATAAAATATTGTTTCAGTTACAATAAGTAGGTATTATCTGATCAGCACAGCACGTACAAAATACCTACAGATCATCGCAAAATTGCAAGTGACGTTTAGGAAAGAACTCAAAATGCTAGTCTACTAATGGAGTTTTGCACCTAATGTGTAGCTTATTATTACATTTCATACACATAATTTGCAGGTATAATTTTAACCTTTACAGGTTAAGCTACAGCGATAGTATAAATTACAATTTATATTTCTATGTTCGGTGCAAACATAGATATATAATGTATATATTATATATCTAAATGAAGTACTTTGAGTCAATGGTACGTACAGCCAAGGAAATTAATTTACGTATATTTCGTACTTTATCACATTAACAATCAGTGTGACAGCCGCAAGACATTGCATACTAGTCACTATGAAAGTGCGAAATAACGTAGGTACAAGTAAAGTACATCTATCGATTTTATAGTACATATCTACCTCGATTGTACCTAAGGGGCTTAAAAATGTCTACGCTACGACACGGTGACAAACACACGCTCAATCTGCACTGGCAATTTGTCAGTGCATAATTGCAGCAACCCCCAGGGGCCGAGAACCATCCGGCTAATCCGGCGAGTAAAAGTGATGGCTCTATTCATTGGGGGTTGGGGGTGGTAGTGCCCCCAGAGTGAAGCGCTAAAATTTAATAAAGGGGCCCCGCTGCCGATTAATTACGAAGGTAGGAGGGGACACGTACCTTAGGGCGTGAGGCTTGTGTTGAAGATATTTTGAAATCTGAATGTGGTTATGTTTTCGGCATCCTGGTCACGGTAGTTATTGTAATGGCGTGTTTTAGTCGAAAGCTACCCTTCTGGCTGACAGATTAAGTTTATATGTACAGCACAAATAGTTAAATATTTATACACGATAAGTCATTGTTACCTACAGGTAGGTATTTAAGTTTATTATGTTTCAAACCTTAGTACTCGAACATAGGACTCGATGAATTTACTAAGCCATTAGGAAGTATCATAGCTGTTCTTTAATATCTATTTGTTTCAGATTTGTTTGGAATTACATTCCAACAGACAACTTATAAGGAAAAATTTTTTTCCGTGAAAATCGTACTAAAATAAAAGGAAAGACATTTTCCATTCCAATTCACCTTATTTAGTGATATATTATTTGCAGTTATTTTTTCAAATAACGCAAACGACAGTGTCAAGAGTAGCGCAGCTATACTACGATGAAGTTATAGGTTTTACGATTCTACTTTGCTGAATAAACAACACAAGATGATAAGTGATAAGTATCTACTAGTCTACTGCTAACTACACAACAGTGATTGTGTTAAACACACGCATTTAATAATATACGCGACTTATACACATCACACATAAGCTGCCTAATATCTACTCTACAGGGCTATATATCCCGTACTTTTGGGCCTGATTTAGTGATTCTTCATTTATTATTCATAAGCAAGAATCATTTCACTTACGTCAGTACTGATGGTTGCTATAATCAGCCAAATTAAATATTCCTCAAGCGAAAACAGCTCTTAAGAGTTATGCTACAAGGTGTTCCTATATATTTTATGCACTAATCCTATAATTAGTCATAATTCGACATTGAACACTCCAAAGATATTTATTTTACTGTAAATGCAACCTTCTTATATGCGCCCTAGCGTAGTAATTTCAAAGTCGACACAATTTAGTTGTTAGGTAAATAGTAGGGCGATGAATTTTAATGACAACTAATAGGGGGTAAGTTTGATAAATTGTTTAATCTCTCTCGTTACGATAAAACAGATTTCCTAATGCGAGTAATAAGCAATGATATGTATCATTAATTTCTGTGTTAGGTTAGTTCGGTTCAATTAATTCGGCGGTAAATCCAAGCGTTTATTATTCACAGTTATTAATTTAATGCTAAAGAACAATTAAACAACCTAGTTCTACAGCTAGCGTTGTTAATTGTAAATGACTCTCATAAAGTGTGTGAAAGACTCGAACCACGACCGAATTGAACTAGCTTATTTTATGATTATAAATGTAAGACATCGCCTTTACGGCCTTCTAGTAGTTAAGCCTCTGAATGGGCGTTTAACACACCACTAAACATCTCAATAAAACTTGTGTTACGTTATGTCCTAACCCCTTTATTCATAAACGTCTGTATTTTCACGATTATCATTTTTTAACGACAAACGGGACTTACGCTTAAAATTATTCTGACGTTTCGGGCATGACGTTACACCCATAGTCGTAGACGTGTAAGAAAATGTATCAACACCTTCTAGCTGCGCGGGTTTTGCGAATAAACCGATCTTGGTCTTAATTGTTCACTTTTAAGGGTTAATTGTCACTACGCCTACACACAACACTCACAATATCTAATGGCTTCCGCTAAATATTGTTAGTCCCGTTTGGTCCTATCAATATGAAAAAAACATACATTCGAATTGAGAACTTCATCTTTTCGGTTGAAAATAAATAATACTTAGCGGCTTGCTAAGTTAGGAGGTCTTTATGAATAAGGGGGTAAGTAAATAGGAAAAGGGGTCTGAAATACTTCTTTCGCCACTCCACTGCTTCGTCTGTTCTCAAGCGCAGTAATCAAGTCTGCCAAGTGGCATGCCGCAGCAAAAACGTCGCATGCGTAATTCTCAACCCCAAGTGAAGGGTTGCTTTCAAATGTTATATAGTTGCTGTACTTAGAAATAGGTAGTCTTAGGTACATTAACATGTTTATGCCCTTATACTTCATGTACTGAAGCAGATACACCATAAATGCTATGCTACACGTAAATTATCACGTTCGTAGGATTTGTATGGGAGGGGAGTTATTTACATTGGAACTGGGAACTTGGATAGGTAAAGTTTAACTTTGTTTAGGTCGGTAAGCCTTATTAAGGCCCATAATATGTGAATGTTATACTAAAAATGCCCCACTTTGTCGCTTGGCTTATACGAATAATATACCTATATCTAAACGCCTTAGTGGGATAAAGTGGGAGGGTTTTACTCACGCGAAACGATGAGCTCAGTGTTTAATAATGGGGACCTAGGCTCTCTGTGCACAAACCACGTTGGTTAACAGTTTTGAATGCCTTGAAATACGTAATTTTCTCTTCGATATTGTCAGAAATTACGTTAAATAATACATTAAGTTCAAATGCGTTCATTCAGGATGAACGAATTTTACTAATACTTTCGTCAATTTCGCGAGGACTAGACTCAAATAGTTTTTTTTTAATTTCGCCTTTTTAAAAGAGACACGAATGGTAAACCAGAATATACAATATACGAAACTCACAACATTTTCCTACGGTTACGTCGCACAAACAAAAGTACATAAGTGTGCACACTAACGACATCTTTTGTGAGCATGAGCGTCATTCGGAATGACTCGCGATTCTAGAGGGTTCCACGCCGCTCTTCATTTGTTGGGGCCTCGTCACACTACAAGTTAGGTCTGGGGCTTGGTGCTATGAGCGGTGGTACTAATTTTACTGTTCTTTACAATTTTCTTATTGCGCTACAGTTTTTTAAAGTGAATCTTTATTATAGACACTAACGACATCTTTTGTGAGCACAAGTGTCACTTGGAATGAAATGACTCGAGTTTCTTTACTTAGACGATTCTACGTCGCTATTCATTTTTCGGAGCCTTGTCACACTACAAGTGAACCCTCTGGTGGTTGGTTTATTACATATAAATACACGCTAAAATGTTTACTTTTTGTAAAGAGGGATATTCAGTGAAGTGTACAATCCTGACTGCATCACTAGCACAAGTGCAGTGCGACAGTCTTGCGTTATTAGCTATTACGCATCCCTTTTTTTGTCGTAGAAGCCGAATGCGCATAAGGTTCGCCTGGTGAACAATTACCATCGTTCGTGGAGGGAACGTTTTTTTTATGCATTATAATATATATTAAATTTTTCGGTACGGTTGTTCTACTCGTTCCACGGTACCTAGCTAATTTCACATTGGTTTCCGTACTTCTTATAGTATTCACATGCTACGAAACTCCTATGTCTAGGAAAGTAGGTAATATTTCTTATACGAATCCCACTTCTGATATAAGTCTACGGATCCCACTTCTGATATAAGCTCCCGCCTCGCCCGTCAGCGTGGCGCTACACAACTCGTCGTATCGTCGTCGTAATTGGCGCTCAAGTGGCAATTAGCCCGCTCTTGGCTGTGTCGCTCCTGTGAGCTCTTGTTCTCACTCATGCACAGTATAGCAACCTTGAATCTTATGTCGATGAAGCATGGCATAGTAACTAACTTCACATTGGCTCCACTCCGTATCGCCTTCAGCCTTCACATGCTATGAAAACTACGATATATAGAATAGTAATATGGTGTTTCTTCTACGGATCCCACTTCTGACTTCTGATATAAGTCTATGGATCCCACTTCTGATATAAGCCCCCGCCTCGCCCGTCAGCGTGGCGCTACACAACTCGTCGTATCGTCGTCGTAATAGGCATGATGACTGGCAAGTCAAATCAGCATCTTTTTTCGAACTGTCAAAACGATCACCATTATTCACCACTATGGAATTTTATATGAAATACTCAAAAGTGACGTCACGTTTGAGTACTGCCAAATGACCTACTCTTTTAAGTTCTTTTCAATTTATTAAATAGAAGTTCTGTACAAAAATTACTGCAATCTACATCTTAGTAATATTTTCTTCGTGTCCTATGTCGTGCATAATGTTAAATAATTTATTTTAACTACAGTCATCATCCCTATTGGCGCTCAAGTGGCAATTAGCCAGCTCTTGGCTGTGTCGCTCCCGCGAGCTCTTGTTCCCGCTCGTGCACAGTATAGCAACCTTTAATCCTATGTTGACGTAGTCAATAGTAGGTTTTTTGTTACGTCATTTTTATTTTGTTTTTTCGGAGTACATATCAATATTTAGTACCGCACGTAAGTTAAGTAGTAATACGTAGTAGTATAGTACATTACGACACAAGTGCGAAAAACATGAAATTAGAAACGAGTGGCGATTTAAAACACGACCGATAGGGAGTGTTTTAAATCGGCACGAGTTACGAATTTCGCATGAAACAGCATGTGTTTACGAACGTTTCCGAAGGCAAGTAATTTCTCACTACACCTGTAATATGGTGTTTCTTCTACGGATCCCACTTCTGACTTCTGATATAAGTCTATGGATCCCACTTCTGATATAAGCTCCCGCCTCGCCCGTCAGCGTGGCGCTACACAACTCGTCGTATCGTCGTCGTAATTGGCGCTCAAGTGGCAATTAGCCAGCTCTTGGCTGTGTCGCTCCTGCGAGCTCTTGTTCTCACTCATGCACAGTATAGCAACCTTGAATCTTATATCAATGAAGCATGGCATAGTAACTAACTTCACATTGGCTCCACTCCGTATCGCCTTCAGTCTTCACATGCTATGAAAACTACGATATATAGAATAGTAATATGGTGTTTCTTCTACGGATCCCACTTCTGACTTCTGATATAAGTCTATGGATCCCACTTCTGATATAAGCTCCCGCCTCGCCCGTCAGCGTGGCGCTACACAACTCGTCGTATCGTCGTCGTAATTGGCGCTCAAGTGGCAATTAGCCAGCTCTTGGCTGTGTCGCTCCCGCGAGCTCTTGTTCCCGCTCGCGCACAGTATAGCAACCTTTAATCCTATGTTGACGTAGTCAATACTAGGTTTTTTGGTATGTCATTTTTATTTTGTTTCTCGGAGTACATATATAGTACCGCACGTAAGTTAAGTAGTAATACGTAAGTTTTTCTAAATTGGCTATGTAAAGTTTTCTGAAGGTACGAATATAATATTTTTCCCTTATAGCCGTCGTCTTAAGGTTCAAGAAAATGCGGCTCTTTTATTTTTTGTGTCCTATAATTTGTTAACAATATTTTTTAAGTGAGTGAGATAACTATTGTGAAGTTTTATGGATGGACAGAGCCTAGTGCTTTCGTCCGCAACAAGTGCAATGAAATAGAAAAAAAAATGAAAGAATGACACGAGTGGCATTGACGTTGACAGATTTTTCTCTACTTCATTGTACTGACTGCGGACGAAAGCATTAGGCTCTATTCATTCATAAAACTGCACTTACTTAAAAAAATATTATTAGGTAATTTATATGAAATAAAAATAAAAAAACCGTATTTTCTTGAACCTTAAAACGACAGCTGTCAGGGAAAAACATAATATTCATACTTTCAGAAAATTTTACATAGCCAATTGCCTATAAACGCCGAGTATCCGCGATTTAAGCATGCCTCATTTTAAGGTAAGTACATAATGTTAAGCAAACTTATTTAATTTCGTTTTGTTTTTTAACAAACGTTTGTTTTCGTTTTATTTTGTTTTGACTACAAATTCCGTATAACTATTTTTTTACGCCTACTTATACTTACGTAAGGTACTAAAATTAACTGGAGATCGTTACATTATTGATCATACGAGTACCACCTTTATGTGTAAACTTATTTTATTTCAATCCACAACTCATACATTATTTCAGCATGTCGTTTTGTAAAGAGAGCGTAACTTCTATTTGGAGTTGTCGTCTTGGAGTTCATGTTTAGTTTATTTCATCAATAGTTTCAGTATCCTTAGCATGGATTAGCCCCTTGTTCCCCGTCCATTACCAAGTTACATAACCAGCACTGGGAGAGGACAAATTATTCCTACTACAAAACCGGGTTATGTAGTAGGAATTTTGCTTCCTTGAATAAAACCAACGCCATGTGCCGGTAATGTAATAGGAAAGAAAATTCCTAATACAGTACCCGGTCGGTATTGGAGTAGGAATACGAGTGCCTCGCACATAACCATCGTCAAAATGATGAACAAGCAGGTTTTCTAGCAGGACCTTAGCAATCTCGTTATAAAATCAACTTTTAAGCCAACTGTTAGGGAGGAAATTTCAAGATTTAGTTTAGTCCTGATTTCTGTCTGATTTTAAGTCTTTGTTCATGTATAAAATTTATACAGAAATCTATCGAACAGAAATCAGGACTAAACTAAATCTTCATATTTCCTCCCTAACAGTCGGTTTTGTAACGAGATTGCTAAGGTCCTGCTAGAAAACCTGCCTGTTCATCATTTTGACGATGGTTATGTGCGAGACACTCATATTCCTACTCCAATACCGACCGGGTACTGTATTAGGAATTTTCTTTCCTATTACATTACCGGCACATGGCGTTGGTTTTGTTCAAGGAAACAAAATTCCTACTACATAACCCGGTTTTGTAGTAGGAATAATTTGTCCTCTCCCAGTGCTGGTTATGTAACTTGGTAATGGATGGGGAACAAGGGGAATTTGCACGCATCAGCCTATGATAGTCCACTGCAGGACGTAGGCCTCTCCTATTAACTATCCTATACGCATTAGGAGATAAATGCCCATAATCGCCACGCTGGGCAAGCGGATTGGCGATCGCAGTAATGTTTCCACTATGATGACGCTGCTGCCCATCATCAATCTTTTATCAAATAGTTGTCAGTGACACTTCAATCCCTTTGTCGACTCTTACGACACCCGTAGGAGGAGTTGGGGTGGTGACAAATGTATACTTACTGCCGTCACCATACGGCCAGTATGAATTTGGCGGCCATAAACGTCAGCGTTTGTATAACTTTACTCTCTATGCATCTCGCTCATTATGTTAATTATTATCTGATGAGTACATAAATTGTTTATGAAATTTATATCCCAATTACGGTACTGCTAATATAGTTTACTATGATTTAGTGTTTCGTTACCTAAACCACTACTTGTACTGCAGGTGCTTTATTTATTTATTCAAAGTATAAAAACTTGTTTGCATTCTGTGGTTTGGACGTGTTTTCATATAGGTACGTTTAATAATGCGACAGACGTATAATAAGCGTCATTAATGAATACAGATGGTATTCACATTTTGTCTCAAAACATCTTCATAACATTAATTAAATTTATAATTCAAATGGTGGCAGAATGAGATTTAAATAGCTTTATTTAAAAAACAAATTAGTGATGCTATAATAGATTCCCATTAAAAATCATACGTCATTATATAAAGTAAGTACTTATGCTTTTTCATACTTTAGTTATTTATGACTATTTTTTATAATTAATGTAATTCAATTATCTGATAGTGATTTACAACTCGACATCAAAGATGCCTATTTGGCATGGTTCGAACGTTAATCCAGAACTTGATGGGGACTTTAAATACGCCCTAGAATTTCTTCGCAGATGTATGCAGGTTTCATCACGATGTTTTCCTTCACTGTAAAGCACTTTTGATTATCAAATAATATTTCGTACATAAGTTTTTTGAAAAAACATTGTTTCATAATTATTTTGAAATTCTTATACAAAGCGTAGCGGGTGCTACGACAGCTACGGCGTAGAGCCTAAGTTTCAACATAGGAGTAGTCGTTGTTCTTTATTTCTATTATTTATTGCGGTATTATTGTATGGGAGCCAGCTACCAAAACCTATGGCTACCAGTAGCCGTACCATGACTCTGCAAGTATCGGTAACGTTAGGTTTTACTCGATACGTAAAGCAGGCCATCGCGCTCGCTCCAATATTTCAGTGCGAACGCAATAGAATGCATTACGTATCGAGTAAGGCCTAACGTATCCTTTACTTTTCAAGTTATTACCGAAGAAATTACCGTAACTAGGTATGTGATTTGCCGACTTTTCAGTTTTCTGTGACCATTAAATAAACAAGTAAATATCATGGGATATTCTTACTTAAATCGACCTTTTCACTTTACTTCAGAAAGTGTGCACTTTTTGGGTTCAGGCTTGTTTAATATAAGCCCACTAATGATGAAATAACCATGACCATATAATTATTAATAACAAATATTTGAGGTTAACACAAATAAATGTTTTCGTAGATCACTACCAACTTCCAAATGATCTACGGAGGCCGTTCACTGTCAAGACTATTTGCCTTTCGATTTTTGTGACTATTGTGTGTGTAGGACTTCGATTATTTTATATGTAATTATGTACACCTATTCTTTACCGCCGTCTCCGTTGGCTTGGCCATGTTGAGACAATGGAGGAGGATCGCAATGTCAAGAAAGCATACTTGGGTCGTCCGACGGGCCTGCGCGAGCTGGGTGCTGGTGACGATTGGCATGAAACTGCTCAAGACCTAGTGAAATGGCGTGCTCATTTGTCGGAGGCCAAGACTCATTTTGGGTCGTTGCGCCCATCTAGATATATCTATGTCCTGGATACGTATAAATGCCAATGTGATACAGAACTAAAATAGGGAAGGGGGTTTGACCACTATCCGCGGTCGGGTGCCCATGACAGACTTATTAAGCGACAGGGTGCCGAAATGAAATTGTATATTGTTTCGGAAACTGGGGTTGGTCGCAATTTCATCCTATTCGATGGAGTTTGCGAATTTCGCTTTGAGGGGACCAAATTTTAAATTAGAAAAGTTATAGTTTTTATATTTTAGGGAGTTGATAAGAGTTCTTGTTATATAAATCTACTTACTTAAGGTCTTTATATTTATGCAGTAGGCTGCTTAGGCTTACCTTCTAACGAACACAACATGAGTTGTCAAGTAAAGGTGCATTCAGACCAAACGAGCTTTCGCTATTCTTACCCCCTGCTCTACGAAATTCGATCGTTACACAAAAACATGATTCGTTGATTTCGTAGAGTGGGGGATAGAACAGCGAATGTTCGTTTGGTCTGAATGCACCTTAACGGGTACGTTAGGTTTTACTCGATACGTAAAACAGGTCGTCACGCTCGCCCCAATAAATAAAAGGAAGCGCGATATAATGCTTTACGTATCGAGTAGGTACTAGGTACAACCTAACGTAACCGATACTTGAAAACTCTTGGTACGGCCACTGTAATCAAATCAAAATGAGTAGATTGCAAAAAATATACACAATGAAAAAATATACAATTTTTGTGTTACGAAGTAAAATTTTTGTGTAACAACTTTTGGTATTGAAAAAGGGTTAAAATCCACATTTTCCGATCAACAATACGGAGCTAGGTATCTTAAAATTTGCTACCTTTTAATATTACT
>JALPQI010029416.1:0-13495 GCA_025490895.1 Thaumatotibia leucotreta
TCAAAATCTTCATTTACAAATCTGTGTATCTAAAATTGAGGATGCTAGTGGTACTTCCTCGCTGTATCGCAATGCTAGTACGTTGTGCGTGGAAGTGACCAGCTCTTCGATTCTTAGTTACGTCAAAAAATATTTTCTTTAAGAAGATAGAAATGAGTCAGTTGTCTGTCGAATACAATCTGTCAAAGATAATTTTATTGATAAAATCAAGCCTTTATTGCTTTAAGATGCTAGAAATGCACCAGTTTTCTATCAAAGCATGTGCATCTCATGTGCATGCCATTATTGGCTAAGCATGCTGTGGCTGCCACATAATTGTAAGAAACCATCCTTTGTATACCGTGTTTGAGCAATAAATTATTTCATTTCAAAGATAATTTTATTGACAAACTCAGGCCTAGAAAAGCACCCGTTTACTGTCGGCACTTTCTGTCAAAGATAGTTATATTGACAAAATCAGGCCTATGTAAACTGTTACGGAATACAATCTCAGATTAGACACACAGACAGACAGATAGTCGTTATCTGTGCTAGTTGTTTATCAATTACATCAAAACCGGCGCAGTCGCGGTTAATTGATTATAACGATTTTGATTAAAAAAACATGTCGTGATTTCCGGTTTTTGCCTAGCCCGGTAATCCAAAAGATAAGCTTGTCACAACAGCTTTAGTAGATTTGTCACCTTAGGTGCAAACTATACAGGATGTAACAAAAAACAGTGGTGGTTTGTTTAAGGGCGTGTTCTGAATCATATTCTGGTTAAAGTAGAACAAAAAATATTTGAGATATTTTTGGTATAGTGTTGGGACTGTTGGGTTGGCTTAAATGATTTGCTACTAAATGACAGGGCTTGTGGTAGTTTTGGAATTAATGAGTAATGGATTTTGGATAGTTTAATTACCTACTTTGTTTCCCCTATCACCTTAAAGTGTCTAACTAAAATTATTCTAATATTTATCAGTCAAAACAAGGTAAACAGACACCCAAAATTCTCAACAGTTCACGCATAATATTTTAAAATTGTGATGTAACAGACCTAACTCATCAGCTCATCACTGAGTCTGTACCTATCGACTTTATCTAAAATCGGCCATATTCACATCCCCGTTAATAATATTTAGTAAACTGATGTTCATAAAAACTTCAAAGTCTTGAACAACAGCACATAATTGGTCTGGCAGTATATCTCCGCAAGATATAGCTTTCTCGACTTTTACTGGGTCAATTTTTTTCGTCGTCTTGTTTCATACCACTCTGTAACGCTTTTAGTTGCTGTTTCAACTCAGTATATTAAAAAAAATCAGTGCACGTGTATTTCTTTTTCACGCTAGATTTTAATCCGTACATCAAAGATTGAAAACAAAACACCATTTCATACAAAAATCACCACTGCGTCACGTTTTTTAGGGACACACAATAAGAGAACGAAAAGAATTTTGACCCTACTATGTCAATAGAAGACAGACGGATCGGTGCAAGATAATGTCGCCTTAATCACGGCCCTCCTGGTCAATAACCTTAGTATATTTGGTAGATAAGTTCGTGAGAAACAGACAGACAAACAAACGAAACCGGATAATCACCTGCATGTAAATATTAGACTAGTCCATCAAAAATACGATACGATATAAATATACTTCCTGTCAACATGGTGATGTGGCAATATTATTGAATAAATAAATAGATATGACATTAATATTATAGGGAATTATCTGCCTGGGACATTATACAAAAACAGTCGAGTTTAAAATCACATCTACAAGAATTGAGATTCAATTGAATACACAATTTTAAAGGCTGTACTTGCAAGTACAGTCGGGGAGAATGAAATGGAAAATGAATGTTTAGCAGGTTGCCATAATTCTGAAATTAGTCGTGCTACATTTTCCGACTGCAAGCGACTAATAACGAACCAAGACATGTCTATAATCGTCAAATAGAAGAAAACAGCATATTTCTATCTTTGTCTGTCTTTGGCATTAACGTCAGTGACAAGTATTGAAATTTGAAGTTGACAGCAATAGGATACTTAATTCCGTGTATGTTTCCTATAAATGTGAACGTTTTTTGACTTTTGTTACTCGAACGCACTAACACTACTAAGGAGGCCTACCACTGCGAAAATCGAAATTCGTAAATTTCAAGGATTTTTCTCTGTCACTCAAACGAAGGCATCATTAGAGTGAGAGAGACAAATCCTCAAAATTTACGAATTTCGTTTTTAGCGGTAGGGCTTCAGGTAACAGTATCTGTCAAATAAATGTTAGCTCTATCCTTTTTTGACTGATGACCTTAGATAAGAATGGTAATAATTTTTACTAATGGATACATTTAACTGAGGATTGAAAAATCAGCCCTTAAAGAAGAATGTTTGGCATGTTTCTCACTTTCACAATAGTCAGATAAAAAATGTGTCATACAACGCCGTGCACTTTTTCTTTCACGTGCATGAACATAAAGAAAGTGTTATATTTATCTGACAGACAACTTTACCTGACGATTATGAAACAAGCCCTTCATCTAATAAGTTACACGAGGAAATGAAATAAAAAAACTATTTGCCTGTTCATGATTTATTTATTAATAAATATAAAACGAGTGTACCACCCCGTGGTTGTTTATGACAATTAGGACTGCTAAAAAATGGTCTTGCATGGAAGTTACTAGCTCAGTGCAGCAGAGGTCCCATCCCAGGGGAGTCCCATATCTTCCCATGCTTGATTGCAAATATTGCAATGTTGGATGAGGGCTTCGGTTCTCCATTAATTCCGATCCCATACATTTTCTATAGGGCTAAGATTAGGTGATTTAGCCAGCCATATTATTTTAGTCATTTTCGGGTGACGATCGAACCAGGTATTAGTTATTCTAGCCGTGTGTATTATCTTGCTCGAATGAACAATTAGGCATCTCCTGTTGTGAATACACATTCGCACACTGGGAAGCATACTCTCTTCCAACATCGTAACATAGTCCACTGCATTTGCTCTTGGAATTCGCCTACGCCATCAGCACTCATCCAGTCCCACAAGTTGACACCGTTTTTTTCTTTATAACCTGTGTGCCGCCATACATTTAATCTGCCACGAATGCAAGATTCAAACGTTTTCTCATCTGTGAAAATTGTTGACGACCAATCAAAATCCAAATACTTATTTATGAGCAAAGTCCGCACGTGCAGTTTTTTAATCAGATTAGGTTGTAATTTTCGCAATATTATTATATCGAAAGAATCCAAACAATATTTTATAATTATTGAGTTTGACATATCGTTGTCATTAAGCAGTCATTGTCACAATCTGATTACCAAACAAATATAGTTTGAAAATCGAACTATCGTTTCACCCAGCAAGAAATAAAACTAGAAAACTTCATGAGTACCTATGTGACGTATTTGTCATTATAATACGAACAGATTATGTGGACGATTAAACTGCTAAACATTCATTTTCCTCGACTGTACATACAACTCTACTCCAAAAGTAAATATTTTTAATATCGGATATTTTTTTTGGATTAGATATAAATAACGTTTAACGTCACATTTCTCTATTTATACTCTTGAGTTTTTGACTGTAACTTTTGTATTTATTTGTTAACTATATTATTATTTGTTATGAGTTGACTGATTTTTGTTTATATTTGTTAACTATATTTGACTGAACTTACTTATATCATGACATTCATAAGTTCGTTCAAATATGACCTTAATAAAGAAACCAAAGAATAATATTTCAAAGTTACACCAAAATCAGTTCCGGTACCTTCCACCCTGAAATAGATGGTGCAATCGATGTGCCATCCTTGGTACCATGCATCAAACTTTCATGGTTCCATGTTATGTAACGTTGACTAATGCTGCCTCAGTAACCTGTCTGTAAAGCAGGTCATGTTCAGAAGGGTAAGAGTGAGGATGACTAGACACCTGGCCTGCTACCACGAACACCGAAGTTCGTAAATTTGCGGCTCTCATTAATGAAAGAAAGGAAAGTAACGTTGTTTAGGATTAAAAAAAAAAGAATCGCTAGAAATTTTATTGATAACTAAGACCTGACTTTGAAATTTAATTATATAGAAGAAATTGGTTACAATCAAGTTTCCTTATTGAAATCCCTAACAAATATTGTCTAGAATTATTTTTAAAATAATTTAACTTAATTTGTTCACTTACCGACCGTGATGCATACAATGTTTTTCATCACACTTGCCGACAAAAAAAATAAGTTTTAAGACAAAATATTATTAAATGACGTACTGACATTTCTATTACTCCCTAGGGAATTTCGCATTTCTATTACTCCAGCTACGCATGCAATGCGCTTGCATTGCATTTGCAATGGCGCGCTTAGACAGCAAGTGTGATGAAAATAAATATAACTAACTGGCAACACTGAAATTTGGTGCGATAGTCACAAAAATAGCGGCAAAAATCGATACCCAAACAGCCTTGGCAGCTAACTAGATACCCTGGCACGTCTTAGCACATAGGCTATTAAAATACCGCATCGTATACGAGCCATATTATATACTATCGTCAGGTAATGGTACTTGAGCGATAATAGATTTGCTTTCCACATTATGCTTATACAGGCCAAAAATTAATGCATTGGGAAGCAGACAAAGGAGGGTTTTTTTTTAGAAATCAGTTAATGTTTCAGAAGTAGTTCTAAGTAGGTAATTACATAGGTATTAGGTTAAGAAAGTAGGGTGGTAGGGACCACCAATGCTAGACACTTTTAACTGGTAGCTACGAGTGATGGACACTTCAACCATTCCTAGGAACAAACGGTTTTAAAATAACTGTTTCATAACAAATGCTAACAAAGAATGTATATCATTGGGTCCTTGTCCATTTCTGGTGCCGTCATTTTACCCAATTCAAAGATCGATCAAATGCCGCAATGCAAGTCACAAAGGCCGGCATTCAAACCGGAGGTCGTGGGTTTACATCCCGGCGCCGTTATTGTACCAATCACTTTTCAGTGAAAGAAAATATCGAGAGCAAACAGGTTAGCAACAATAAGGCCTAGTTTCTTTATTTGGCTGAAAAGTCAGATGACCTAGACGCATTAGTAAAAACTAGTGCTTGTATTTTTTCTTCATGAATAGAAATATATCTTTTTTGTTATTTTTATTTGACACAGACATTTGATTTGCGATATCCAATGAAATTGACTCCTGTTAACGATTTTAGTCATGATCGTTTTTCGCAAGCATTGCATATCAAGCGGGAACAAGAGTATTACAGACTCGTGTCATAAAACCCTCGGCTACATCATCGGGTTGTTATTGCAACTCGTGCAACGTTTCATTTACAATACACGTGCCTGTACTATTAGGTCATTAGGTACATATCAAATGTACGTTATATATGGAGAATTACGAGAAAACACTATTTTCAATACATTTAAAAAAATATTTTTTAGTACAGATAGTGTATTTTTTAGGCTCTAGTGCGAGAAGTGTGTCATTTTACGTCAGGTTTGAAACTTCGGAGGGCCATCTGTACTAAAAAACGTCGTACGAGACGAGACACGTGCAAATACGAAATTCGTAACTCGTGTCGATTTAAAACACTCCCTATGGGCCATGTTTTAAAACATCGCCACTCGTTTCGAATTTCATGTTTATCGCACTTGTGTCGTAATGTACTATATTAGTATTAACGTAAAAATATAGGGTTGCCTCGTGAAACCCGATAAGTCGAGTTAACCGTTTTTTGAAATACGAACTACATATATGACACTAACGAGAGGTTGTTACTTCAATGAAAAAGTATCTCGATTTCACGTTTCGCCAGGCAACCCTTGATATCTGCGAACGAGTCAAAGTCGTCAAATGCTATGGAAATGCAACAATATTTGTTCAATTTTGGATTCTGCTGACTATTGATATCCGTACGATTATCAGCAGTTGTTATCTCAATAAACTAAACAATTAATGTCTCAGTCACGGCTGAGTGGTCGCGAAGTCCCATTTGTGAGTTACTCGTGACCAATCGATGTCACGGTTGGATTGGCGTCGCGAATCAACGACGCGTTCCACTTGACGCCGGGTGACGTCTGTGCACGTCAGTGACGTGTCATGGCGTGCAAGCTTTATTTAGTTTACAAATTTGCCATTTTTAACAGACTTCAAGAAGGAGGTTCTCAATTTGACCGTTTTTTTTTTATGTATGTCACTCGATATCTGCGACCATATATAACATGGACGTCTAACGCCAGCTCAAAAATGGCCCCAAAACCAATTGTTCAATTGCGCCAAGATGGGCAGAACATAGCGCTTTTCTTAACACCGCGCATATTTCGGCGCAACATCTTTGACAAATGTTTATAGAATAAAGCCATTCAAAACTTTGACGGACCAATCATAACTATTTTTAAATGGCGGTTTAAGATATAATAGGCTGATATTGAAATTCATTCCCGTGATGCATTGAAGAAGGGGTGACAATTGTCAACTAAAATTCAGGATCGTTTTTGAAATGCAATTTAGTATGACGTGCGGCTTCCATGTTTTATTTGTTCGTAGCTCGATATATATGAGACAGAAGAAAATGGATATTAAATTCAAAAATCTCAAGCTGGCAACACAAATGCCTTGGTTGATACTTTTGATTGACAGTAAAATAAATTATTGCTATATAATGGATTTGAAATGTGCAACACCTCGACTCTTAATGTATACTGTGGGCGTTTTCTTGTTGTTTTAAAACTTTTCTTTTCATTTTGTATTTGTTGTTACTTTTAGAGGTACTTTTAGAATAACAACACAAATTTAGATCCAACTCTTTTCACCTGAAAAACACATTTTTCGTTCCGTCATAAAACATGTTAACACAATCATCATCATATCAGCCTAACACAATCCTAGGATACCTTAATTGCCGAATCAGACGTTTTGGTGGTTCTGAACCGAAGCAAGTTAATACCGAACTTAGTGCTCATATTTGAACGCCAATGAAAGAAAAAATAGCGTAACAGCAGAACATGAAAAGTTACACATTTTTGCATATTTTGCATGTCATTATCACGTGAAAGAGCTCGATAGTCATCGATATCTCACGATGCGTCAATACACGTCAAGATGACGTGCACACACGTTAGGATAGGTAAATAAACACGCACACATGCTGCAGTGTTATTCACTAAGGAAACCGCCTTGCTAACAGCGCTGTGTCAGCGCTGCGGCAGCGTCGAGCCTAAAAATGGTATTCACTAATGCACTTTAAACGACACTAGCGCTCGACGAATGCGGCGTGAGCTGGAACTACACTGCGTCGATAGTTACCGCCTACAGTTCGACGAGGAGCTGTTCTACGTTAGCGAATACCGTTTTTCGCAGCGCTGCGCTCTACGTCGAAGTGAAGGCTGTCTCGTCGTCGAGTTCGCTGACGAGCGCAGCGTCGAATGTGTGAATAAGAGAATAGCATAGCGGGACAGCCATCAGATATATCATAGCGTCAGGAGCGTTCAAAAATATCTGAACACGCCTTTATTGCCATAACGATAGAAGCGTGTTCAGATATTTTTGAGCGGTCCGGACGGTACGATATATCTGATTGCGACTGTACATGTACATTGTGAAAGTTGCGTAATAAAATAAGCTTGTGCCAATATTCTTGAAGTTATAGTACTTATCGGAATAAGTTGTTATCTAACCTACTATCGCGTGCCACATAAAAAAGACGTGATTTCTTCAAAAGACTAGCTGGGTATATTGAAACCTTTGTGTGTCAATCAATATACTAATACCATTTACTATTTTTAAACGTAAACTAAGGAATTGGCTGACACAAGAATGTTTATACTCTATTGGTGAATTTTTTGATTATTTTAATTTAAATAATGATACTCTCCATTGCTTGTAAGTATTTGTTTTTTGCATGCCAGTTGCTGGTGAAATATGAAAGTGCTTCTTTGTATTCAAACCCATCTATTGTAACATATTTCATGCAAAATAAAGATATTTGATATTTGAATAAAATATCAAATAAATAGGACATTCTTACACAAATCGGCCTAGCCCCACAGTTAGCTCAATTAGGGTTTATATACGCGACGATATGACGAAACAACTATGACTAAGAAATGTATTTTGTGATAAATACACAAAGTGATGCCACCGGGATTTGAACCTGGGAACTCCAGCTTCGCAAGCAGGGTCCTATCCTATCGACAGCGATATGGAAGCCATGGAAATTGTGTACTGAAGTTAGACACTAGTTTAATTTAGATGCGGCAGCTCATCTTTGATACAGAAACAAAAAATATGATGCTATCAAACATAATAATCAATCATATATGCACTTAACACGTACTTGTATGAGATACTTATCGGGTCAATTTAATTACGTTATATAATCTCTATTTAATTACGTCATATTATTGATCTGATTGTGTCATTTGAAACTTAGCAACGTCAATAGACAGGGTGTAATAAAACGAATAAAACTAGAGGTGATCCGTTCAGGCCCATTTAATATCGAGTTTTGACTATTGACTAGGAAAAAAAAATGTTATTCGCGTAAAATAATAGTAGAGAGAGACATTACGATGTAAGTGCGAAAATGTGTATCATATGTTTTTCAGTACAGACCTCTGGTCCTCCGAAGTTTCGACCTGACAAAAATTTACCGTTTCTCGCACTAGCGTGTTGAAAAGCACCATCTGTATTGAAAAATATTCTCCATGGATGGTTGGCCTATTTAGGCGACCCGTCCCAAACAAAAACATTTTTTTGTCCGCAAATCTTCTATCTTTTGAATGTGCCTTTATAAAGATCACCATCACCACTATTTTTGTTATACTGTCCGTACCTAAATTGGTTATTGTTTTTTTACGGTAGTTACCTATTGTACAGTTAGAAGCAAATAGGCAGTTAGGTATATCTACGATCAATTGTTACAAAACCAGGAATTCATATAAATATCAAGGGAAAATCTTACACAAATCA
The DNA here is from genome assembly GCA_025490895.1 of Thaumatotibia leucotreta. Classification (NCBI taxonomy): domain Eukaryota; kingdom Metazoa; phylum Arthropoda; class Insecta; order Lepidoptera; family Tortricidae; genus Thaumatotibia; species Thaumatotibia leucotreta. Next base: position 8,957 of record JALPQI010029416.1, read on the forward strand.
TCCTAATGTGGTATATAACTCTATAAACGTAATCTAAGCGACGATTTACGTAAATCTTTATTCATTACTACATACGAAATTTAGTTATACATTTTATTAAATTAATTAAAAGTACACTGAACCTCGCTCAAAAAGTCTTCATTTCCAAATATTACATTATCAAGTGTATCCAAGTTTATTATTGAAGTTCTAAAATTCACGTTGTAAAAAAAATTGTTGTCTCATCTTGTCACGACTCTTAAAATAGACGTTATGTGTTCTTCAATAAAGTCCATTTTAAACACCGTGACTAACTGCGCGACTAAAAACTTTTTTTAGCAAAAAAAAATTCGTTGTCCATGATACAAAAAAAATTAACAATTTTTTTTTTCCTTTTCTCTCCTAGTCAGATATACTAAATGGGCTCTTAGACGGATCACATTTGTTTTTTTACCCCTGTATATCTAGTAAGTTTTATAATTACAAGCTGAAAGATGAATTACTTGGCACCAAGCGGAACCAATCAATGGGTCGCTGCATTTTACAATATTTCTAATTGAATTTAGTACAAGGCTTAGAAAAACGAGATATCTAAATGACCCTCTTCTGAATTTTGAGGGCTATATACAAATGGACCTTTTTTTTCGTGGGGAAATGCGTTACGCATACCACCCGGGCGCGGGGGACGGACGCGGGTGGTTATGTGGGACTCCCAGGGCTAATGAGGCCGGGAGTCTACCCACTAAAACCCCACGGTCTGCCGGCAAGACGCTTTAAGGAGTCACGGGTACGCCTGAGCACGCTTTCGCGACATATGTATACAAATGGACATAGTCCCACGGTAAGCCTATTTCAGTCCATCGATGGACCTAGGGCTCTCCTATCCTATGGCTATGGACACATTAGGTGGTAATGCCCATAATCACCACGCTAGGCAAGCGGTTTGGCGATCGCAGTATTCGCAGTAGTGTGTCCACTATGATGACGTTCATCGATCAATGGACAGACACTTCAATCCCTTTGTCGACTCTACTGACTAGGAAGACTTACAGGGAAGAGTTAGGGTTATGACAAATCGATATTCCGGTGTTCCGGTTTGGGGGTAAGACAGCCGGTGTAATTACTGGCATAGATAGAGGCAATCCATCTAAGTCCTCAGGGTAGGCAGCGCATAGGCGATTTTTTGGTCGCTATGTTCATGGGCCTCAGTTCCTGCTTTCCTTCAGGTGGGCTGAGAGAGTTGTCTATCTTCGTCACATAAAAAAAAGATATCCCAATATTACAAGTTTCTCATATTTTCGAGGTAACTAATTAAATCTGAACTAAATGTCAGTGTGTCAATGTTCAAATTTCAAGTCGACAAAAGTACAATATAGAACCTTGTAATATTTTAGTGCCGTCACCACGCGGCGAACAAAATATATCTGTCAGATAAATGTTAACTATCATTTTCTTTTATATGACAGGGGAAAAGGAAAGCGATAATTTTATCTGACGGATTATATTTATACAATTGTGAAATAAGTATGATTTTGTGTATTATTGCCCCCAAATACACCCGTACAAACCCGGTCATAAGATAAAAGTTATACGATCGATCGTTTGCTATGAATCATATCCATAACAATCTTAACGGCGTTCGCTCGTCGTTATTGTTATCGTTATCTGTACCGATAATAGTACACTCGGCTAAGGTGGGACTGTTATCTTTTAAGTGTGGCTTTGTTTACTACAACTCAGACACGTTACTACCGTAATACTACCTAAGTATATCCCCAAGTATGGTATACAATTTTGATTATAAGTATGCACTTACAATACCTATTCAATGATGCAGTTACTAAGGAAAAATATTATAAAATATCAAAAAGACTTTGACATAACAAAAAAGCTAATTTAGAGTTGATGTTTAAAGTAAAGGTGGATTTAGACCAAACGAGCGAATACTCATTCTATCCCCCACTCTACGAACGAATCGAATTCGTTATACAAAACGTGATTCGTCGAAATTCGTTGATTTCGTAGAGTGGGGGATAGAATGAACATTTTGTCTAAATCCACCTTTAAAGTTGTATTTGATGCAAATACTAGTACTAATAGCCGTAATGAGTTGGCAAGTTGGTCAAGAAATGACAGACAACTATCTATTAAGGCTAAGCTACACCGGATGCGTGTGCAGCACATGCGCGAGTACGTGTGCGTAGCGTGCGCGTTGTAAAGTATGTAAATGTCATATTAGATGGCGCACCGCTTGCGTGGCGTGCACGTGCGCGTTACGTGCAACTGGTATGCCATCTACTATGACTATATCATTTCCGATGCTTTAGAGATGTTCAGTGTTACATTTTCTTGGTTAGCTAGAGGTTTATTGTAGCTATTTCTTTGTAAACCTTTCTCAATACATTTTATTTCGTACAAATCTATATGGTCATTATTATCAACTAACAGTGCATGGATTATCTCGCCAGATGGTCCAACTTTAAGTACAATGACATTAATGGCTTTGGCCATTTGGAAGAGAACAGCTGTAAAGGTTTATTGACCAAATGGTAAAGAGCCTGGCTGTCAAAGTTGTAAAATAACCCTGTCACGCCAGCTGTAATACAAATGGTTTTGTGCCTGATGATAATTTCGCAACTTTCTTAGAAATATAATAAGTCGAAATTTTTTGCTAACGAATACGTACCTACTTACCCAAAAAATTGCTGTCATTTCATCAATACTAAAAAAGAAAATTATTATAATTAAGTTGTATGAGCGGTAAATATGACGGTAAACAGATCGAAAATTACTTTATACTAACTTCGAAACTTAGTACTTTGCGAGTTTCAGTTAATCAAAAATGTGTTTTTACAAAGTTAATATTAAACGAATTATTGATACATATATAAATATGAGTGAGTATTGCTATGCGGCTATGCTATTATCTACTTATTCTTTTCGTATGCCAAAACACATATATGGTTGATGAAATTGTATTAGGGTTGAATTAACGGGATTCCGTATCCTAAGGTCTCGTCTTTGCACATCAAAGAATACCGATATCTTAAATAAAGAATATATATTAATTATTTTGATTAGCAACATGTGTAAACGAACCGAGATCGATGACGTCTATTCTGGTATTAATACCGGTATCATAAAAGGCCCTGAATTTGGTATCTCTATTGGGATGACTAGGTAAAATAGACATGATAAGAACTGGCAACCTAGTTTTGACTAGCTTATTGATATTTTTATTATTATTTTGTTTCCGCGTACTTTACGTCGATAAGATAATCTTGACAAGTGTCAGCGTGAATGATATTGAGACTAGTACATATTTACATACAAAATAGTGCGCACTAGTTTGACTTTCTAGTGATGGATGTATTTCTAGAAATATTCTGTTTGTTAAATGCATTATCATTTTATCTTTATTGTATCTTAGAGGTTTGCAATATGAATGTCGATGCAAGTGCAATTCAAGTACATACTTTATCTACTGCAGTACTGTAAATAAATAAATATACATCTTACACAAATCGAAATAGTCCCACGGTAAGCTCAACTAAGGCTTGTAAAGTGGGTACCAAGCGACGATATAATATAATAGATATTAAAATTAATTAAGACATTTATAGATATTACAATATATGAACAGCCACGACCAAGGGAAGGGATCATTCATGAATTACGTCACGCCAATTTCATGATTTTCGACCCCTCCCTCCCCCCTTGTCACACTACGTCACAATTGATTACACCCTCCCCCCTTAGTGTGACATCACAATAACGTCACGTATAGATTTTTATTTTAGGAAGGTAAAAATTACAACTTCATCACTTTGAAACTAACTTTTTATTTCGATTGCTTAAAATGATTTTCAAAATTAACCTTCTTCCAAGGATTTAGGGTCCACTTTTTCATGTTCATGTATGTGAGCATTGTGATGTCCCGCTGCCACGATATGTCACATTTTGTGGACCCCCCTCCCTCCCTCTTGTATGTAATTAATGGATGATCCCTGAACTAATATTTGTGATAATGATAAATAGTAGGCAGGGCTACTGCCAACTAGGTTACGGAGGCTGGCAATAGAATACAATACGCACTTTTACACATGTCGCTAGAGTAAGGTTTTCCCCCAGTATACTCATTATACATTTTTAATTTGACTGATTTAGTGCCGACTTCAACCGATTTACCCCAAGATCCCACCCAAATACACACAAAAAAAAACCGTCGAATCGAGTACCTCATTTTTTGACGTCGTTTAATAAATAGTAGAACTGGGGCCTATTTCTCGAAAGCTTGTAACTTGTAATACAAGCGGAAGTCCTTATCTAATGAATAGTGTCAAAAAGAGACTTTCACTTGTATTACAAGTTACAAGCTTCCGAGAAACGGGCCCCAGGACCACAAATGTAACTCTGGCGCCGTCTATCAACTTCGCTCTAAAACCTATCAATGTCTCTGAAAATAATATACAAAACTCTTACCAAAACGTCGTTAAAACAGTACACGATCGCCGTAACGCACTGAAAACTAACGAATGAGTCAACCTAACGCATAACCTC
>JALPQI010029417.1:0-18173 GCA_025490895.1 Thaumatotibia leucotreta
GACGTTCCATCCCGCTACCGACCGAGTCTACCAACCATTACGATGAACTTTCAGTATGGGACCAACATCGAAAGCGTATATGGAAAATTGACTTTTCCATACTATTGAACTCTAACTAATCACTCACTTTGTATGAGGGGTTAATTTTTTTTTAAATATTTCGATGTTGGTCCCATACTGAAAGTTCATCGTAATGGTTGGTAGACTCGGTCGGTAGCGGGATGGAACGTCGTCCCTTTCCACCCCAAGTAACAATCAAATGTCTTAAGAGGGTATTGAAGATATCTTGAAGACAATTAGACAAAATCTTGCTGTTGTCTTGGCTAAAACCATTATGTCCCTGAAGATATCTTGAAGATTTCTCCAAGACTGAGTTTAGACAGAGTGGGCACAGTATTTAAGAAAATTTCAAGAGAGAGTTAATACTGATGTTTAGACAAACATAAACCCTACTTAAGAATGAGTATTTAACTGATCATTAACCTTGGATTTCAAGATATCCTGAAGGTTGACTTAAGACTTATAATTAAACTTACAGATATCTACAATACTTACTTAAGTAAGTAAAACTATTAACACCCAGCTGCACAAATTCGATCATCTCTTAATGAAGACGATTTTACTTTTTTTACTAATCGAATCGTATTTTAGAAAACATGGTGAACTCTTTTAGTAAAAAGAGAATTAATTGCATGTGGTTTATCAAAATGGCGATTACTCGATTGGTTTTTCCGTTTAATAAAATACGATTTTTATCCCTACTAGTATGTAACAATTACAACGCATGATTGTTTATCGAGTAAAATTGATTGAAAGTGCCATAAAACAGACGGGCTTACAAAATACTGGAAAAAGAGCAATCAAAATTTTGAATATTATATTACTAAATGAAAAAAATCTTACATACAGCGCAGAATATTACTTTTCGGTATATATTTCAGATATAAGTGTTGCTATAACAAAAATCTTACTTCAATGTATTTTATTTTTTATGAACTACGGTCAGAATTATTCTTTTTTTTTGAATATTTAAAGTACAAAATGGCGTTAATTCTTATTATTCTTAACGTAGTATGACTTTAGACGATACTGAATTTTAAAGGTTACTTTAGATAAAGTATAGACATATTCCATTTGGGGTAGTACTGGTTTAGACACATTATACTAAACTTATCCTTAAAACCGAATTAGTGTAGATATTTTTAATACTTAATGGGACGCAGTAGAATCTTTAGTCTGACTTAGTCAATGCAAGTGGCCGTCCAACTAACGGCAATGTTTATGCCAGATAAGATATATTTAATAGTTTACAGTCAGTAAAAGTAATACATTTCTATGTGAATCCCAGTTAACATCTAGTGGTAAGTACATGATATATTTTTTAGTCCAATAGGAATACTATAACCAACGTTTTATATTTAAAAATCATTAAGCGTAATTGATTTTTCACTTTTTATGAAGGCTGTTGCTAGCGAATCACATATAAATGATCTCAATTTTATGATTATTAAGTAATCATTTATCTTAATGCCGCCTTGAAGATTTTTTTCATTTCAGTTACAAAAGGTTTTAAACATTCATTACATTGTGGTTTTTCAACATCACAGTAAATTCCAACCGTCATCACAGGCACATCGTTCATCTCATGAATATTACATAGGATTGGCCAGAATTCTATTTTTTATATTCTGAATGTTGGCAGCCCATCAATATTTATGTTTACATATAAAATCATATTATTATCCAAATTCCTGAAATAATGTTTATTATTTTGTTCAAATCCATGATGCCAATATTCTCCTGTACCACAAGATTTGGTATCTAGGGACTTCACTGTATTTCTCAGTGTTCTAGCTTCTTCTGGCACAATACCTGGATCACGCTGGTTTATAATCTGCAATAAGCCATTTATTGCAGTTTGAAGTATGTTGTAATCAACAGACCACTGTCTTAACTGCTCTCTAAAATTGAAATCAATGTCAGCTTTCGATTCCAATTCAATAAAATCATCCGCTACTTCGATTTCCACATTTTGAGCGTCATTTTTTCCTTTCTCTCAATCTACAGTACATGCTAATTTAATGATATTGAAGTATCACTCGACGATGTACTCGGTAATAAGGACAACGAAGTTTCACTAATTGCACTGGTAAGATTTGAAGCACTTTGTCGTGGCACACGATTGGACGATATTTTTTTATATTTCTAAACACGCCTACGAAAACCACCAGATCTTTTTAAGTTTTTTATTTGATCCATGTTCTATTGGTTCCAGTTTGATAAAAAACGTCCCGTTAATACAATTTTTACTTAAATATATGATTTAATGTACTCAAAATGTAATACAACAGTCTTCAGTTAGCCAATTTATAGAACTTGGTGTTACTGTCATCTTAAGTTTATCTACAAAATCTATTTTTACTTTTCGATTCTAAACTAATACTTGAATTATACCATGAGGCCTTAAGTGAGCCTCTAAATAATCTGACTTGAGAAAAAAGTCCTATCTTAGAATTAGTTGTAGACACACTTAATACTGAACAGATTTAAGAATACTTAAGTAGGTTTTAGGTATTCTTAATTTGCTAAAGTAGCGGTAGCTTAAAACTATTTCGTTTTTAAGATTAAAATTACTTAACAGAGTCTTTTTAAATTTAGCTAATTCTTATTTTAGATAAAGTTTAGACAAGTAAGATTTAATCACTATTCTTGTTTGCTACTTGGGACCCTGTATAAATAATTATAGCCTCGTCCTGCCCAATGTGATTTATAAAGGACATATTCGATTTTTGGCAAATAATTAATGTATATCTCGTTTAGGTTGAGGTTACACTCAAAATTATTTATTTTTATGTAAAATATGGACCATAAGAAAAGCGACTATATTTTCAAACTCATTAGGTTTAAATTTCAATAGCTCAAACTTTGTATGACGGGCAGGACGAGGATAGTGTGTTTGGAAATATTAAAGAAAAAACGTAAAATATTACTTAATACAAGCCCTGAGATATTAGTAGGCAGAAATGTATGGGAATCAGTTTTTTTTCGAATCGGATGTCAGTCCCATAGTAAAAGTTTATCAATGTGACCTTAGATTCCTCAGAATTCATCCCCTAAAGTTTGGCTGGTGAATAAAAAAATATTCTCATCATCAGCCTATGATAGTCCACTGCTGGACGTAGGCCGTAGGCCTCTTCTATTAACTATGCGTATAAACGCATTAGGAGGTATATGACCATAATCGCCACGCTGGGCAAGCGGATTGGCGATTGCAGTACCTAATGTGTCCACTCTGATGACGCTGCTGCCCATCATAAATCTTTTATCAAATAGTGGTCAGTGACACTTCAATCCCTTAGTCGACTCTTAGGACACCCGCAGGAGGAGTTGGAGTGGTGACAAATGTATTCTTACTGCCGTCACCACACGGCAAAAAAACATTCTGTATTCATGTAATTAAAAAATCTGCCAGAAGGCTGCACTCACATTGGTCATGTCATGGTCTATCGTCATGGCCGTTGTTGGGAGCACACCCTTCTACTTCCTGAGCTCAAAGTTGCTACTATACTTGCTAAAATGAGTAGTTGACTGACCTGTACGGCACTATAATAGCAACTTTGTTCAGAGCAGTTCCCCTGGGTGGGATAAAGTGGCCGCCACGTCGCAAATTCGGATATCTCTTCGCTACCACTTCTAGATCTATGTCAGGTGTCATGTTTACTGTCATCGTATAAATTTGATCTGAAACATTGAAAAAAAATCTATTTAGATATCCGATATATCGGAGTGGCCAACTTGTTCAAAAATATCTAAACACGCATTCTAACGCCATAAATAAGAATACCTACCTACCTACCTACTAAGTGTACAGTCAAGGGCATTAATATACAGCGTGTTTTTCTTCATATGCTATAACTTTAAGGGAAGCTTATTTAGGTCAAATATAATTAATTTTTCTAAGAAACTAGTGTTTTAACTCTTACCGTTATAGAGTTATTAAAAAAATAAGTTTAATCACTGAACATGTGTATTGCAACCTTTATTACATTCCAATGTTACTTATTTTGACATGTGCCGTCAGTCACCTGAGATTAACTTTTATTTTATTCTTAAGGTTCTCTCACACTTACCATTTCATTTATTATGTATGAAAACATAAAGAAATATTTTTTATCGAATTTTCCAAAAGCCGATATACCAGACAACTTCTATTAATGGCCCAAGTAACCTGTCTAATTTATAGCAAATCGAAACGAACACCCTGTATATACCTACACTTCTCCATACTGATCCCTTACAAATGTGTCTATATATTAATGCACTCGACTGTACCTACCACTTAGTACTGAAGGGTCTGCGGCCCTACCGCGAACTTCAAAATCCACAAATTTCGAGAATTTGTCTCTCTCGCTCTAACGACGCCTTCGATAAAGAAAAATCCTGGAAATTGTCGAATTTCGATTTTCGCGCTATTATTATACAAGGTGCCCGTGAGGAAAGGGAAAAATTTTAACAGCATATTCCTGAGACTAAAAGATGCAAAAAATGTTAAGTGAGTTTTGGTCAAATCTGCAAAAAAAAAATTTTTTTAGTTTTTGTTTTGATGTTTTGAATGCCTCAATACACAAAAAAAGGATTTTATTAATGAAACTATTGCAAAAAATGCACTTTAAACGTTTTTTTTTCATTTGCTAGGTAATTAAAGATTTATTTTGTTCATCTGATGTCTGTCAATTAAGTTTGGCAAGATTAAGACAACATGGTAACAAAATCGTTTCCTAAAATGCGTTTATCATAGCGTAACGGGCTAAAACGGTTTTAAGAAAACATCAAATTTTCTTTTAAAATTGACTCAATCCAGAAAACTTCATATGACATTTTTAACTTCTTTGGTCAGCAATCCGCTGTTGATTTTTTCCCCTTCCTCATGGGCACTGTGTACACAGGTCTGTTACACCTGACGCTGGGCAGGGACGCCACGCCATCGCCATAATAATACTATAGTATTCGACTTTATATATTGGATTATTTCTATCATGTAACGTTATAAAACAAATTATAACACGGACAATGTTACAATACTATGTCGAATGTCGACGAGAGAAAGATAGTGTTATATAACATTTTGCAACTACAATTCGGGAGCACCATAATATAATAGAAACGATATTATCTACCTTCAGCGACTGGGGTCCAAAATTTCGATGTGTTCGTTAAATTGTGCATTTCCTTTATGTTATCTAATAGTTTATAGGATGATGAAGCATAGAAGAAGTTAAAATAAGCATTTTGAATAGCGTTCATAATCACAGCAGAAACACATAGAAGTGTGAGGATCCGAAAGAGAGCTAGAGCCATTTCATAAAAATGCATAGGTATGCTATTGGTAAGTTAGGTACTTTTTGTTACTGTTAATATTAAGACTATCCATAAATAAATATATATATTATTATGAGGTAAGTATTCTTCAAATCCTCGCTAAGTTAGAACACTGATATAATTTATCCGTGTTTGTTTTTGTCAGACTTTATGTCAAATATGAAGTATAATACACAGATTAAATTTAATTCTATGTCTATGGTATAATAAAATAATGAAGTGAGAATGAAGTACAATATTGGCTACAGACCAGAGTATTAGATACTTTAGAGTGTTATATTTATATTCTTTGAAGCAGATGGCCCTCCGAAGTTTTAGTGGCTCTAGTGCGAGAAGTGGGTCATTTTACGTCAGGTCCAAAACTTCGGAGGGCCATCTGTACTAAAAAACGTCGTACGCGACACGTGCAAAAACGAAATTCGTAACTCGTGTCGATTTAAAACACTCCCTATGGGTCGTGTTTTAAAACATCGCCACTCGTTTCGAATTTCATGTTTTTCGCACTTGTGTCGTAATGTACTATTTCATGTTTATCATTTAATTACAAAATTATGAAATGAATATTTCGCGCTTATACCATGTTCGGAGAAGATATTTTATTATTACTCGTATTGGAAAGTTATGTTGGGTTAACCTAACCTACTTTAACTGGCTAGGTAGAAATTGCCGAATAAAAAAGTAACAAATATTTTCCGTCAATTAATTAAGAGCGAAATGTCATACTGTTGATCAAACGTCATTTTGGTATTCATGCAAGTGAAATCACTAATGCTATGACACACTACAAATAAATAATTATATATTTGCATATCATAGCTTAAGTAAAAATTTTTTTGCCAAATTTTAAATTCAAACATGCCGAAATACTACAGGTTTAGAGCTACCACACCTACCCGCAAGGCGAGACAAATTAAAGAAAAAGATATTAAGAAGGAAATGCAGAAGTAAGTGGAACCGCTTATGATGAAATATAATCAACGTGGAGACTTATGGCTTTCTTGCCTGTATCCTATCCTGTACCGTAAAACCACCCATGGTCCAATACTGCAACTATGGTCCATAATGTCAACTTCTAAATAAGCATCTAGCTTTTTTTGGTTTATCCAAGTTTTTTTCATTATTAATGAGGAGCTTTAGCCTATAAATACCACGATTAATATAATAATTACACCTAATCGAAGATATGTCATTTAGTTTTGGACCATAATTGAGAGCAAGGACACCTAACTATAAAGTGGTTTTACGGTATTAAATTGGCGGGCATTAAGACCCATTGGAAATACTCGTATTTGGTGAAATTGATGTCTGATGCATTTACTTCACAGCTTGTTTCATCTCCATGTGTCTGAAGATGTAGTTCTGGAGCAGCGATTTGAGATCATGTTGTTCCATTAAGAATTTTCTTTGTTTGGCGACTGGCACCATGGCGCCAGTCGCCAGTCACTAACGTTCCTTTTTGACTACTTCTTCAAGCCGTTCTATCTACTTACTTAACCAAAAAATAATCTCGACCCCGAAATTTTCTTTCATTGTCATGATTCTAAGGTGGTTTTTACCGTTTTTTCAAAGATTTTTGCTCCAGTACGAAACTAGTTCGTGCGTGTGAATTGGAGAGCTTTTGCAGATTACTTCACTCTTTTTTTGTTTGCACTGTCTACACTTACTATCGTTACAAATTTACACTACGTAACTACAGACTGTCACGAAGAGGGTCAGGTATGATATTATGAACATGAATCTTTATCCACGTTAATCATCATTCATATATTTAGTTAGGTATAGTAAAACCACACAACTATGGTTATACGCCGCAACTGTGGTCCACAATTTCTACTCCTAATTAACACATTGAGCGCGGGGAACTCCCGAGGGGAGTTCTCTGTGGGAGGTCCATTTTCGCTACAAAGCGGAAAAATCACGGGATCGGCTACGAGCGTAGCGCGTAGCACTCGTCCGCAATGAAAGTGTTAAGCATCAATAACAGTTACACCTTATGGAAAATATTCGATTAAGTTTAGTACAATTAATTAGCGTTATAGTTAGGTGGTTTTACGGTACTCAGGTACTGTAGTAGGCACTCTAAACTAAGCATGTTAATGTTGCCCACAGATTCGACCAGCCATACAATCTGCCTGAAGAAATCCTGGGTCTGACCCTAGTATGCGCGGCCCCGTCCTGGTACCTCCGTCGCACTGCCTGGCGAGAGAGCCCTACCATCGCGGGACCGCTTCGACAACTATCCTCCGTTGCTGGTCGGGCGGTCTTTATCGTCAAACCGTCGTGGTAGCTGGTAATTGAAGCGGCTTATGATATGATGGTCCCATTTTTACCGTTTATCGCGCTCAGTTTCACACTTGCCAGAACGTGACGGCATCGGCGACAAATGGACGTGCGTAAATCCACAAGACTAACAACAATTTTACCAATTTATTCGTTTGTTTTTAAATTAATGAAATCTAGCCTAGCCCTATAGGCACTGGTCTCATCGCGAGCTACTAAGCTATGAACTATCGGCTATAAACACGAACAAAAGATACGCACTCCCTTGTAAATAAAAGAGACACGGCGATACTCGCCCAGCTATCAGCTATCACCGCCGGGCGAGTATCGCCGTGTCTCTTATTTACTAGGGAGTGCGTATCTTTTGTTCGTGTTTATAGCCGATAGTTCATAGCTTAGTAGCTCGCGGTGAGACCAGTGCCATTGGTAGATATCTAGATGCTTAAATTCACTTAATTAAATAATATAAGAACATACAAAAGCATTGGTAACTGATGTTACAGTTTTGTGAATTTACCTGTAGATAGTCAAAAACGATCTTTCACCACTTTAATTACCACAGGAATTTTTCATTCTAATTAAAACCTTAAATCAAAACAAAAATACTGTTTTTAGAGTGGTAATTAATTCTTATGGAGTGGATCGTTTTTGCGTATCTATGTCCAAAAAATAATTGTAAAGTGCCTACCATTAGCTGCGGTTGAGAGTTTACACGGACTTAAATGTATCCATCCCGCAATTTTTTTTTTCAAAGTTTTTTTTGTGACCTAGGTATTTTCTAGATTATTTCTACTCAGAATCGTGAGCTCTTTCCATTTCCTAATAGAAGAAAAAAGTTCCAGATTCCTTGTCATTTTCCTGTTAGAAAAAAATAACCTAAGATTTACACTAATTTTTCGGTGGTGTAAGGAAAAAAAACGTTGGGACAAAAGTTTTCTCCTATCAGGATTGAAAAAGCTTGCGATTCTGAGTAGAACTCGTATTAAAAATTCCAAATCCAAAAAAGCAGGGGTGACAAGTTTTAAAAATAAAAGGCCCTAAGGCACTGGGTATCACCGCGAGCTACTAAGCTATGAACTATGAGTGTAAATAAAGACACGGCGATACTCCCCCAGCTATCAGCTATCAACGCCGGGCGAGTATCGCCGTCTCTTTTATTTACAGAAGTGTGTATTTTTTGTTCGTGTTTATAGCCAATAGTTCATAGCTGAGTAGCTCGCGGTGAGACCAGTGCCTAATACTCGCGTGTTGGTGCGGGTGAGAGGGAAAGTAAGTCGGCGTTAAACTCATGACAGCAGCTCACAGTAAGTACAGTCAAGGGCATTAATATATATACACTTCTCGATACTGATCCCTTACAAATGTGTCTATATATTAATGCACTCGACTGTACACATGACCATCATAAGCCTAGCAATCGCCAGTCAATACATTACGGACTAAGTTATAATTCAGACTTAAGTAACTTTATTCAAGATGTAAATATGATTTTATTTAATCGAGATATTGAAAATTACTCGTATTTTATTGATGTGCATACAATAATTTAGACAGTGTTGTCCTATATTGTTTAAGTATTCTGAAGCTTTGAGGAATCCAATAAATATCATTGAAAATTCCATTAACCGCCTTTTTTTTCAAGCCATGCTATGGGCACATGGGTATGAAAATCTACTGATACCTACTTCATCATCAGCCTGTGATAGTCCACTACTGGACGTAGGTCTCTCCTATTAACTATGCGTATAGACGCATTAGGAGGTAAATGCCCATAATCGCCACGCTGGGCAAGCGGATTGGCGATCGCAGTAATGTGTCCACTATGATGACGCTGCTGCCCATCATCAATCTTTGATCAAATATGGTCAGTGACACTTCAATCCTTTAGTCGACTCTTACGACACTCGCAGGAGGAGTTGGGGTGGTGACAAATGTATTCTTTCTGCCGTCACCACACGGCCAGGGTACCTACTTATGATTAATCTACTTGGTAAACGAGCTACGCGTGTAATTTACCCTTTCGTCGCCAATGGCTTGATATTAAGTCTGAATACTTGGTGCCCCACACGCCACGATTTCTTATCAAGTCGCTAATTGAATTCAAAATAAAATGCAACTTCGTCTGACGATATAAAGTTGACAGTTGTTTACGTGCAATTTGTTGATTGGCCTGGGTGGCATGCCATTGCTTTTTTGACGTGGTGGCAAAAAGATTAAGTACTTAGGTAGGTAGGTAGCCTTCTGCCCGGTAGTAGTTCCTACTACGAGGGGTAACGAGGGTTTACGATAATGGCCACACATAACCTTCTTTAGGCAAGAAATTACCCTACTTACCTAAAGTAGAAAGAAGGCATTGTTTTCCAAATAAAATGACTAAAATAGAACGAAAGGCTCTGTTTATTACTGATATGATGCATAGATAGAACACCAACAATAACGAGTATTACAGTTGTGTGTGTAAACTGCTAGGACTGCAGAGCTGAGTATGCGTCATTTTCTTTTCTTCGCTAGTAGCCAAGTTTCTAACCTCCAAATACACGTTTCACTGAAACCACCAGATTACCGAAATTAGGAGACTGCTGCCAGCATAGGCTTTCCTCATGGATCAACTACGTATGCACAACTGGTTGTGCCATCAAAGAATATGAATTCTCAATGGCACAACTACTCACAACTGGCACAACTGAGCACGACTAATGTTCTCTCTAACCTTTCCTTAACTTAACACAACTACCTACAGAAAAATGAGGAAATATTCATAACCGAATTTACGATACAAAGCTTACTTAGTATAGGCTAGAGCAGTGACTCCAAAAAAGACAGTGAGCGTGTTATAAAAGAGCTGTGAGCTCCTTCTCAATACGTTTCAGATCCCTCTGGGATATGTCATTGTCCACACTCAGTTGATATCTTTTCATTATCTTCAACAGCTGAAAGTAGGTCGGTGACCGGCCGATGTCTGCCGTGATGTGTGTGTAGAGTCGGTGGGGTACGGTGCTTTTTAAAGAGTAGTTCAATGTGGACAATCCCTCCTCCCGTAGAGCGTGCTTGGCATCCATTATAGTTCTGAACCATTTATACCTGTTCAAGAAATGTAATTTTAAAGGGTATACCGTTAAATAAAATTTTGGGCAGGGGGTTTAGGCTAGGTTAGGTTAGGTTTCACGGGGTTTTCGGAGGTATGCAGCAGCCCCGCACAAGCACATAGAGCGAGCGGTGGAACACTCCAAGCGTTAAGTCCGTGCGAGTCAGACATAAACACCCGGTTGCTCCCGGCCGGGTAGTATCCATAACGGATTCCCCTGGGTCAACAAAAAAAAGGTTAGGATAGGTTTTTTTTAGTGAGTAGGAGGAAATCCTCATTGGATACCACCAGGCCGGCCCTGGTGGCATGCCCGACTCGACTGACAATGGCAGACCGCCCGAAGATGGAGTGCCATCCCCACTCGCCTACGGACTAAAACCATCCCCCCTTGGGATAAGGATAAGTTTGTTGAAGGGTTGGCGCTATTGGTGTACGCCTTCCGTTCAACGTTACGGTTGGGCGGGAAAGGCATAGATGTTCAAGAAATGACGGGATGTGATAGGAGATGAGGTAAGCGATTGGTTTCACTGCGCAGTTTAGGCTTTAGGTATGCATATTCGGCCGGTGTGCCTACCGGACGGGCACACGTCATCAGGTTGCCAGGGCTACGGCAAGGCAACTTCCTTGTTCCTTGTCTGTCCTTGCGTATTGGCGCGAGCGAGCCAAATAGAAAATAAACGCGCGTAAATAACGCCGCTGCAGCTCATGGTACGGCTTCAGGTTGCCGTAGCCCTACCATGAGCTACAGCGGCAGTATTAACGCGCGTTTACTTTCTATCTATTACGCTCATACTTGCGTATTGGCGCGAGCGAGCCGAATAAACGCGCGTTAAAGGTGCATGCAGACCAAAAGAGCATTCGCTGTTCTATCCCCCTACTCTACGAAATTCGATCGTTACACGAAACCTGATTCGTTGATTTCGTAGGGGATAGTACAGCGAATGCTCTTTTGGCCTGCATGCACCTTAATAACGCCGCGATAGATCATGGTACCTACGGCTACTCATGTCGCTCGGCGAGCACTCGAGATATCGTGTCGTGTCCTAGCCAACATCCCATTTTGCAATCGTATCTGATTCGCACGAAAACTTAACCATTTCAATACATTATTTTGGTCACGTGACGTAGGTATCGCTTATGGTATACCTGCGACCATATATAACATGGACGTCTAACGCCAGCTCAAAAATGCCCCCAAACACAATTGTTCAATGAGGGTTTTTGATACTTTTTCTGCCGCTATGGGGAGGTGAGATGGCAGCACTGAGCCGACCCTTTAACGAACTGTCAAAATAAATACGCGCATTTAATTTTCAACATATTTATACGTTTATTTATTCTGAAAACCATTACTTTAGGCATATTGTTACCTAAAATAAATAAATAAAATAGTTCCAAGTCAATTCTCATGAAATTAACAAAGTTAAAGTAATTATTTTGAATACCAGTGACTTTGCGCGCCTGTTTTATAGCTCCGTCTTCAGTTCGATGACCGTGTAATAGTCGTAATCCATTACAAAATCAATTCTCTTCCAAATAAAATAGAATTTCAATATTTTAGGCCCAGGTGCCTACGAATAGTATGAATCTGACAGTTGTCGAGACCAGGTACGTACGAAGCGCCGCCTGGTGGCAGAAAAATTATCGAAAACCCTCATTGTTCCAGATGGGCAGGACATAGCGCTTTTCTTAACACCGCGCATATTTCGGCGCAACATCTTTGACAAATGTTTATAGAATTATGCCCGATCAAAACTTTGATGGAGCAATCACAACTATTTTTAAATGGCGGTTTATGTTTTTATAGGTTGACATGGAAATTTAATACCGTTATGCGTTGAAGAGGGTGTGACATTTGTCAACTAAAATTCAGGACCCTTTGATTGAAACGTGATTTAGTATGGCGCGAGGCTTCCATGTTTTATTTGTTCGTAGTGGTATACAATTACAGAGTGGCACCTTAGGCATGCAGGTAAGAAATGCTAACCGTTGGTTCTCATTCGGTGGATTAGGGTCGTGGTATAAAGTAGCATAACGAGATATGGTCATGTTGTATCTTGAAATTGTGTAGCCCTTCGAGTGCATTCTGCAAGCAAATAAACTTTTATAAATTTCAAAATACAGCGTGGGTATTTGATACGGGCGAATAATTAATCCAGCTATAATATCTGATCCTACGAGTCGTATAAGATAACCATTTCGTTAAATTTTGTTGTTGATTAGGTGTAATGATTTTTCTAAAGTGCAACCCAGCAGCAATGTATGCCGGCCAACTGACATGAGACTCGTATGACGTTTAGATACTTATGTCTACTTTAAGCGAGGGGCCGCACATAGTGTGCCACTAAGAGGGATAGACATAGTCACTTACTACTAAGACGAAAGTGCCACACAGGCACTTAGTGACGTATTCAACGCATTTGTCTGGCACTTACATTTAGCATCTAATGCACACACACACAAAAAATAGTGGCACAGTGATAAGGACGGACGATTATCGTTCCTTTTCACTTCCACTAGTAAAAAGTTTCATAAGACCATCCCTTTCGTTCTTGCTATTATTATAACGTTGTCAAATCCATATTAATCCTACATTCATGACTTTAAGTAATGTGGCTACCAGTGGATGCAATACATTGCGGGCTCAATTATTTTGTATGAAAAAAAAAATACCTTAATTTCTAAAATAAATTTATGTAAATAGGTTCCCTAGGTCCGATAGTAATCGCCACTAAAATATTCGCCCGTATCAAATACACACGCTGTAGATATCTAGCGAGTTATCCTCTAATTGGTGAATCTTTCAATTTGTGGGTGAATATCTGAGCATTTCAACCGCCTAATTTTAGTGGCATCATTTTTGTCGAAGTTTCTATTCGTTACAATGTGCTACTTTATCATTTGAAGAAGGCACGGTACCTTATACATTGAGACGTTTAAAAACTTCGGCGAAAATTATGAACGCTCATATTCAGTGTGACCACTGAAATTTTACTTACATTTTTATTATTATATATTATATACGGACTCGGAACCAAATCGGCACGAAACGAGAGAACGGCCTTACTGCCATCGCCAAGCCGTGCATGCCCAGCGTGACGATTAGGGGCATTATGGTAAGGTGAGGTAAAAGGAGGTAAGACAAAAAGTTGTTCTTCTGGCACAGCGTCTGCTGGTAGCTTTTTGCCTTACCCCATTAAAATAACAGTACATCTTACCCCACCTTACCTTACTTGTCTTCATAATGCGTCCATACGTGTGAGTTACAGGAGAGGCCTATGTCCAGCAGTGGACTGAACTAGGCTGATGATAATGGTGATGTGTGATGAGTAGTAAATTAAGTAGATATAGAGGATGTAATCGTTAAGTGTGGCCAGGCGATAATTCCGTAAATATAACAAATATCAGATCACGTTACGATTGAGATATTTCTGTTTTTATTGCAAAAATTATGTCATGTGATCTTACTCATTGGGTAACGCACTTTCGATATCAACTGGAAAATTTCTGATAATTTTTGATATTCTTAACGATTACACCCTAACAGTAACTTGTGCAGTAACTGACAGATCACGGGATTTGACATTATAAAATCCCGTGATTGCAAACATTTGAATCCTAATGCAATAGTGTAATATGATATGAGTGTCTTGGCTTTTACAGACCCACCTTGAAACCATATCGTCGTATGCCTCTCCCAAGCCCCAGTAGATGTTACTAAAACCATTGACATCCAAGAACTGCTTTCGCGTCATGGCTTGTACTCCGCTGAACTTTGTTGTGTAAGGAAGTCTGTAAACGGAAGGTGTCTTGAAACGGCTCAATATAGGAATTAAATAGCACGTCTGATATCTTGCCCTGATGCCATTATGCAGTTGTATACGATAAGCTCTCCGAATCGCTAAACTGAAGCGGCAGTGGACGGGGCACATTGCGCGTAGATCCGCGTCTGAGGAATCGTGACAGCCAGGGCTCTGCGGTGACGGAATACGTATTGGATTCGGATTCGACGCACTATATTAGGTTCGATAAGGTAAAGTTCAAAAGAAAAGTTCATCGTGCCACGGAAAATACGGTAAGCCATCGAAATAGGTCGTCATCCGAATTTTAATGGTGATTGTGGTTGGTCAGTGCCACAGGTAGACAGTGTAGACGAGCCCTTATTACCTAGTGACGTAGTGAGAGTTGTGTGCAACCCGCTTTTTGACAGAAGTGATAACGAGGGTAGTTCTCCCCCTTCGCCGCCCCTGCCAGCACTGCCTGCGGCCAGCACCCGCTCTAGCAGAGCGCAAGCCTGCAGTATTTACAGGGTGGTCCAAACCTTGACGTCAAATTTTTTTTTTTGGTTCCCTACGTCATGAGCTATCAGAATAGACCCCATGTATGTTAACCGATTTTTTGTAGTTTTCGAGTTATGAATTTTTGAAAATTTTTTTTTTGACAAATTCTGGAATGAAGAAATTTCTTGATAAAAAAAAACTATGAGGTTATTTGAATATTTTCTTTTTGTAAAAGTATGACTACAAATAAAGCATTTACTGACAAAAAAAATAGCGTCCTCACTTTGATACAAGTAGGATAAAAAATACCAAATTCAAAATTTTACGTTAAAAATGCATCAAAATAGCATTAATTTAATTAAAAAATAAAACATATCCCAAGGTTATTTGGTAATGTAAAGACTGCCCTAGACCATAAACCCTCGTAAAAGCAAAAAAAAAGTGATACTTAATAATGAGGATTTTTCGGAGTAGTCGGTCAAAATAAACTACAAAAAGCTTAAAATTTTAAAGTAGTAAAAAAATATTTGAATAACTACACAAATTAAGTTTTCGTGGTATTTTCTGTCGTTGTTTATTGATAAGAACAACAAAACAGATGAAATTTCACTTTATTTTTAAATTAAAAATTTAGAAGTTTTTTTAAGTTTATTTGACCGACTACTCCGAAAAATCCTCATTATTAAGTATCACTTTTTTTTTGCTTTTACGAAGGTTTAAGGTCTAGGGCAGTCTTTACATTACCAAAAATCCTTGGGATATGTTTTATTTTTTTTATTTACGTACATTAATGCTATTTTGATGCGTTTTTAGCGTAAACTTTTGAATTTGGTATTTTTTATCCTACTTGTATCAAAGTGAGGACGCTAATTTTTTTTTCAGTAAATGCTTTATTTGTAGTAATAGGTACTTTTACAAAAAGAAACTAGTTAAAAAACCCAACAGATTTTTTTGATTTGATAAGAACAACAAAACAGATGAAACACTTTATTTTTAAATTAAAAATTTAGAAGTTTTTTTAAGTTTATTTGACCGACTACTCCGAAAAATCCTCATTATTAAGTATCACTTTTTTTTTGCTTTTACGAAGGTTTAAGGTCTAGGGCAGTCTTTACATTACCAAAAAATCCTTGGGATATGTTTTATTTTTTTTATTTACGTACATTAATGCTATTTTGATGCGTTTTTAGCGTAAACTTTTGAATTTGGTATTTTTTATCCTACTTGTATCAAAGTGAGGACACTATTTTTTTTTTCAGTAAATGCTTTATTTGTAGTAATACTTTTACAAAAAGAAACTAGTTAAAAAACCCAACAGATTTTTTTTTTATTAATAAATGTCTTAATTCCAGAATTTCTCAAAAAAAATTTTTCAAAAATTCATAACTCGAAAACTACAAAAAATCGGCTAACATATATGGGGTATATTCTGATAGCTCATGACGTGAGGAATTTAAAAACAATTTTTTGACGTCAAGGTTTGGACCACCCTGTATAAATTATTTTTCGTATTGGGGTTTTTCGTGAAATAGCAATTTACAAACTGCATGAAAAAAGTTGAATAAGAACCGACAACCGTTGGGGTAAACGAGTTCTTGAGTGGAGACCGCGTCTCGGCAAGCGTAGTGTAGGACGCCCTCAGGCAAGGTGGAGCGACGATTTGCGCAGGATGGCTGGCAGGAGCTGGATGCGAGCAGCCGAAGATCGAGAACGGTGGCGTGAAATTGGGGAGGCCTATGTCCAGCAGTGGACTGCGATAGGCTGATGATGATGAAAAAGTTGATCGTCTCACGTATGACATATTTACTTGAATTCTAGTTCATCAATAGCGGCAGCGTGGTGCCTCGGTTGTTTCGAGGGCGGACATGAGTAGATATTTCGTTCATCCAGCGGCAGTAGATCGATGTCGTGGAAGATGAAGCAGTGCCACTCGGCCCCTTTCTGGCTCTCAAGGAAACCCACGTTCAAAAGTTTCCCCCGATTGAAGTACTCCTTCCTTAGATAAAAGAAATAACGGAGTAAGGTAAACTAGGCGAACATCAGCAAGAAAAATCTGTGGCTGCTAGCTAAGACCATTATGTAGGCTAAGTGCTTGTATACACTCCGTTTGATCTTAGAAAAACCTTCGAGCTTCGAGCTGTCCTGCTTTGGGCCCGAGAAAGAGACGTCGGGCTTATAATCACTCTGGTGACATAAGAATGTCTCTTCGAATGTCGACGTCCCTTTTTCGGGCCCGAAGGGTATTCTAAATTCAAA
This sequence comes from Thaumatotibia leucotreta, assembly GCA_025490895.1. Taxonomy (NCBI): domain Eukaryota; kingdom Metazoa; phylum Arthropoda; class Insecta; order Lepidoptera; family Tortricidae; genus Thaumatotibia; species Thaumatotibia leucotreta. Next base: position 17,281 of record JALPQI010029417.1, read on the forward strand.
CGGAGTTTTCTTATGCTGGTCTGACACGATCGATAAGGCAGCGTTCTTTTCTTTAGACATGATCACTGTCGCTTAGGTTCGAGGTCTATGTTTATAAATAAAGGAATGCCTTCTTTAGACTGACAGAGGCAAATGCTCGAAATTTACGATTTTGGAAGCTTGCAGTAAGCCTACTGTTGACAGTTACCTCATAAATAGTTTTAAGGTCATCACATATCTACCTCCTTATATTAATATTATTATACTATAAACTAAATGGAGTGACTTCTTAAACAGACTTAGGTATTATGCACAACATAACTACAATATAATTCCTACCTACTTGCATGTTCGACGATAAATATCCCGTACTCAATTTGTTGTCTCATTAGAAACTGGTGCATGTGGTTCAGGAATATCGGCAACAGTTTCATGCGATCTCTAAAAGAAAGATAATCTGAGTTCTTATCCAATCGCTAACACTCAGTTCCTTCGCTATCCAACTGAGCGTCAGCGATTGGCTACCTACGCACTAGTTTTCGCTCACTCTTTTTTTTATTCCGACAATTACTACGTCAAAATGTCCCTGAGTGGCTTGATGTCCTATAAAGTGTAAGAATTTTTCAATCGACTTCAAAAAAGGAGTAGGTGAGAACCTTCGACTGTAATTTTTCACCGTGTCTTTTTTCTTTACTCGGGAGCGCTTATTTTTTGCCATAGCTCATAGCATAGCTTACTCGCTTGCGATGGGACCAGTGCCTACGGGCTTAAATTTACGGGTTTTGTACCTGAACGGTATAATTATAGCCACTTTGTGTACTGCTGTGCAGTTGTTTGGAGTGTATTTTCCTCCCCATTTGACCTCTGGGAATGCACGCTCGTCCAAAATTTCCAAGTTTACTTCCATATCGATT
>JALPQI010029418.1:0-11159 GCA_025490895.1 Thaumatotibia leucotreta
TATCTTTTGTGTAATCCGTGCTAATATCCTGACTTATTTGTGAAAACCATGATTATAGAGCTTTATTTTGAACATAAAGTGTTTAATTCCCGAAATCAAAAGTGGGACATGATCACATTAGCCCACGTAAATAATCACGCTCGCTGAGCGTCATTGGACTAATTACTTACAAACTACAGAATAAAGTTAATTGCCAATGAGTAAATTCAATTGCAAATATCTTACGATACGAAAAAGCAACGTTCTCGCTACTTAAAACGTGATGTTACACTCGTAAATAAGTTTTGGCGCGAGGCGGCGGCACATCAAAGCGAAAAGACGTGCGGCCTGCGCGCGTCTAAGTTGTCTCAGTTTGTTTGTGCTTTGGATGATTGTCGCCTTGGAAAACAATATTAGTGATCAAAAATCACTTCGCAAGTAACTTTCAGCAGGAGTTTATCAGACGGAACCTTTCGGTTCTCTGATCATCTATACCTACGCATTTTCAGCTGTATTCACAGGTTCTATTGAAGTATTTCATTAAATGCTTCAAAACTGGACGATGACAACACCTCTCCTGTTGCAACATGTTGATGTCATCCAATTTTGTTTGTACAAGGAAGTGAAGAAAGTTCCATTTATGAAGTTCAACCAGGGTGAAGGAATTCATAATGTTCATTGGTGAACATACATACCTAATATATATGGGTGAGATTATGTGAATGATGGAGGAACACAAGTCTGGTATGGTAATTTTCTTATTACATAGAAGCCCGAGAGATCATGTTTGAACATGAACATGAGGACAGCTATTCTGTATGAGTTTAACCGAGCTGTACAGTTCTACAATATTTCAAGATTCAGATTACTTTGCGATTTCCAGTAAGTGACCTAAGTTGATTTGAAATCATCAAAGTATATGGTCGCTGATATAAAGATGATGTTGATGTACAAATGGTACATGTTAAGTCATTTAATTAAGAGTGACCATAGAAAGTTGCTTCCTGTGGTATTCCAGAATGATTACTGCTGCGGCATTGTTAAGTATTAATGCCAAATTAATTGTTATGAACTATTTTCATTATCGGAGAATAGCTTTAAAATCAAATTAAATAAATTACACAAGTGTTTACTAACTGACACCTAGAGACACATTAACATGTAACATTTTTAATGCACAGACCCTGTTATTATGTCATGACTTTATTAAGTCATAAATTGTTTAGCACAAGTAGACATGATTATGTTGGTACTGAGAATCTAACAAGTACTAACACCTCAGTACCTAAATGATTGAGAAATGTTTTGTTGTGTCATAACTGGTTGTTGGATATTATTCTTAATTAAAGCTACACTGTGATACCGCAAAATATTCTGTTGACATATAAAGTCTCTGAAGTACATTGACATATAAGTTCTAGATACCACTAAATTACATTAACTGCAAATGTAGACATATCTAGTATGTTCACAGTTCTGCATTAAAACATTAAATAAATAGCAAAGTGAACATAAACAGCTTACATAAATTCCTGAAATGAGTTTCCTTGCTACAGAGTGCAGATGATTTAGTATGAATTGGTAACTGAACCATCTATCGTGTATGAATGTCTGTGACATCTGTGATTAGCTGAAACTTCTATCAGCAAATATCTAGACAAGATTAAAATGCAAATTGAGAGGTAAACCTAGACTTTGTTTAGCAGTCCTAAGTATTTCCTGGACTTATTTAAAGGAGTTTAGTAAATATTTATGTAGTGTTCTATTTGACCTCTGTGATATTTGAACTAATGTTTGACTGTTCAGAATGATAAATTTGAAGTGTTGAAATGTCCACTTAAGTACAATTGATGGTGGCAAACAAGTTCATGGCCTGCTCGATAGTTATCACTAGTAGGTTTAATACATTCCTAGCTCTGGCAGACATACCAACCTGCATATTCCCAGCTTCAACAGACTGTGTACATTGCTACCCATAGCGGTGTCACAAGCATATAGTCAAACAATGTCAGTTTAAGTGCAAAAGTTCAGTGTTAATTGGTGAGTAGTTTAAAACAAATCAATATGTGGCGCATAGGTTGGAAATGCTTATGGATTCACAATTCAATATTGCACTAGAATATTGAAATTCAACAATGAGTAGATGTCATGGTGTATGTTTTGCAACTTAATGTATATGGACTATGGAGTTAACAGCCAGCCAGTGTTGTGACTTTTATCCAGGTATTTAATTTCAACCCTTTTAATGTGCAAGCTACTTAAAGTTTAACACACTCAGCGCGGGACTGGTCATATGTAACCAGTACAAGTATGGTTAATTGCAATTTAACTTAATTGTCACAGCGACGGTGTTAAAAACAGTTTAAATCTCCAACATAGTTGAAATGTCAGTAACACTTTACAACCTTCTATGGAATGTACATTGTGTACAGTCAAGTTAATAAATAGGCCTACATTTTGGGCACTCATTACGTCATTACTAAGGAAAGTAGTTGGCGATAAAAACTAACTTAAAATGAGTTTTATTTTTGACAAAAACTTATTGATTGTTGATAACAAAGTGCAGTACCTAGTTGGTAAAATCTTGTGCTTATAAAAAAAAAAAACATCTTAGACTCTGAGTGAAAGTGATATTGAAAAATAAGTTTCATAAAAGTTGGTAATCATTTCAATAGTATGGTGGACTTACCTTTTGACAAATTTTGGTAAATTTGGTACTTATGAATTGAAATAAACTTCATTGTGAGTGGGTCAGACTTAGCAGACTTACAACCTAAGAAATCCAGTTAATCTTAATATTTTAGATGACATTAGTTTTGTTTCATGACTTTCATGAGTAGGTATTGTCCTACTGAAACATCATGTTTATACTTGAAGTGGTTATGAATTTAAATGATTTTGAGGACTAAAGTAATATCGCCAAATAGAAGTTGTCATATCAGCAATGCAATTTTTATGTTGATGCTTCAAGTACCTACAACTTGTGGTCAAAGATTATGAATAAAATGTTGACACATTTTAATTGGAATGAATAAAAATTGAGGAATGTTCTTATGAAAGGACATGACGTAGTTGAAAAAGTTTCAAACTTTACATGAGTTTGATACTTATTTGGAGTGATTTAATTTTGTTTTTGATAAATTGAAGGTATTCCCGTACATGTATGATGTGATGCTAGAGCCACGCTGTGAAGTATTGGTGTCGAGAGAGATGGGGCAACGGTGGTCGCCACTGTAGTTCAAATGTACTTGGATGGTATACCATTGTGTATCCATTCACAAATGGATTTCAAGAGGGGCCCTGCAAGGGGTCATGCAACTACTTATTGCCTGCCTGTGTTATTACTATGGGTGTTTTAAAAAATTATTTGTTTTGTAGATTTTTGAAATGGCTGATTTGATGTTGATGTTGGGCTGCCTAAGGATCAAGTTGGACATAGCCTAGCAGAGCTGATGAGATCATGAGGTCATATTAGTGCCAGTGCTGTTGGTCACGATGCCTGTGGGCTGATGGGGATGCAGCACTGACAGCTACCTACTGAGATGATGATGGTGATGGACAGTTTGCTGCTGTTGACGATGATGGGAGCAAAACTGTTTGAGGCTATTTTATTGATCCAACTTGGCAAATCAGAACCTGTGAGCGGTTCAACAACGGTGAAGAAGGTGGTGTCAATAGTTAGATGCTGTCTTCTTTGGGAGTAAGTGTTATTTAACTTCACCATGCTGCCTTATAGTTGTGATTCCGTTTATCATGAGCCCTCCCTCTTTCTTTGATTACTACCATCCATTTTCAAACTTAGACCTCCCGTCTTTAGGAAAAACACTCTTGACTAACCTACTACATCACTGACTAATCATACTCAGTGGTAAATTGAATTACAATGGCGTTATGTGGTCGAGTTTATTATTATATTGGGTAGCAGGCATACTAGATTGAGCAATATTGAGACTTGAGAGAAGGCTTAATCGAGTATGCAGGAGGGGATGGGAATTCGGTTCTCATCTTTTCCAGGGTATGCGTAATGGATGCCTATGCCCAACCTTGGACTCATTTCTGAGTGGCTACTGCAGACATGCTTGGTCAGGCAATTGAGTGAGACCTGGTCAAGTATGTAGGAGGGGGTGAGGATTAGATCCTCGTCTTCTCCAGGATATGCGTAAGGGATGCCTCTGTCCAAATGGAGTTGTGGTCACTACAGGGTGAGTACTGCAGACATATACTTGTAAGGGCAACCTAGTGGTGCTTGATCAAGTATATGTACGGAGGGGGTGTGACTTATGTTCTCACCTTTTCCTAGGTATGCGGAAGGGATGCCTCTGCCTGCGGACGTGGACGAATGTCTCGGTGAGGCTTCGTTCATGTTCGAATTGTGTTGTATGAAGTATTGGGAGACGTCTCAATTACTTCAGTTAATTTAATTCGTTTTTGTTGCGTGTTGTTGTTTATTGTATGTGTAAAACGGAATGAACTATGTGGATGGATTGGAAGATGTGGAATTTAGAATGTTTCAGATGAATAGCAGATCCCCAGAGCTAATACAGTGGCTCTCGACTCAACGCGGAATCCAGCAGCAAGAATGGCGTAGGCGGCTACGTCGGCACCATCGGCTGCGCCTGTAGCGCCTGTCGCATCGGGTTTGGCAGTGTTACACCTGCCCGACGGGTTTGGCAGTGTTACACCTGCCCGACGGGTTTGGCAGTGTTACACCTGCCCGACGGGTTTGGCAGGGTTACGCCTGTCCGACGGGTTTGGCAGGGTCACACTTGTCCGACGGGTTCTGCAGCGTTAGCTGCCTCCGCAGTCCTTCGGCTTCGGCAGCGCCCGCTGCATCGGCTTCGGCAGCACCAGCTGCACCAGCTTCGGCTCCGGCAGCACCAGCTGCACCAGCTTCGGCTCCGGCAGCACCAGCTGCACCAGCTCCAGCTTCGGCAGCACCAGCTGCACCGGCTTCGGCTTCGGCAGCACCAGCTGCACCGGCTCCGGCTTCGGCAGCACTAGCTGCACCCGGAGCTCCTGCTGCATCGTCTACGGCTTCGTGAACGGCAGTGGAGCCTCGGTTGCGGTTGCCTCAACGGCTGCGGCTGCCTCAGGGGCACCAGGGAGAGACGCTGCGAGGACGCCGCGACGTCAGGGCTGGCCGTGTCGGATCCAGTCTCATCACGTCTTAACTGTGTGACAGCTCCTGGCTGACAGCTCCTGTCAAAACTGTCACTTTACGCGGGAACGCCACTCACTTCGGCATTCTGTCTAGCGCCGCCGCCATGGAAGTCATGGAACGTTTGCTAATTCGTATCTTTTGTGTAATCCGTGCTAATATCCTGACTTATTTGTGAAAACCATGATTATAGAGCTTTATTTTGAACATAAAGTGTTTAATTCCCGAAAGTACATTATGATACAAGTGTGCTAAGTTGATCATTATACTCGAGGCGGTATTGTGCGCGCGAGCTGCAAGCGAGCGCGCATAAGATAGCAGAGAGTATAATGATCAATGCACACGAGTTTCATACGACGTTTTTCAACACACTTGCGAGGAATAACCAACTTTTAGTAACACTTTTACTAACCTTTGTTGCTAGGTAATTACTACTTACTTAGTAGGTACTATCCCAAAGTTACGTTTAACCTTTTCATTTTATTCTGGTTCATTACTTGGTTCACAATTCACACAAAAGTAATACTAATAACAGTAAACACAACAAAATTTATAAACGCAACAAACATTTGAAATTCACTCCACTCCGAATGACAAAATAAATACAAACTTTAAAACGGCGCGCGCATATCTAAGGAATTTTTGAACGCGCGCAAATTTGTAAGGCAGCGATCCTAAGGACAAACAGCCAATATAAAAAAAACTGCGAATCAATAACGATATCATAAAATAAAATTACGATAAATTTACATTTAATATAATTACTTGGTAATTTGGGTGCACAATTTAAATATTTTATTTATTTATTTGCGAAAATTTACAGTATTTTGAAATAATATTCTGGATTCCGCTATTTCTGCCACATGTCAACTCTTTGGTCAATTTAAAAAATAAACATAACCTGACTAAATTCGAATGCTTCACCTACATGACATAATGCTTGCAAATGTTTGCAAACATACTTGGTCGGGTTATGTTATTACCGCACTAGAACAATAACGTAATGAAAAAGCACGCGTGTTTAATATCTTGGATTATGAGCCTAATAGCGGTTCAATAATACCTACGTTACGAGCAAGTGTGTTGAAAAAAATAAAAACAACGTGTTCAAAGTTATATTGAGAATGGGGTACTTTGATACCACTTCTGTTTTTGCTGCAAATTGAAAGTAACCCACCTAAAAAGTCCGTAAAAAATAAAAAAATCAAAATCGTTTCAGTACTTTACAGTTAGTATAATGTATTTTTTATGTGTGGGGCTACTTTGATCCCATACAAAATTATACAAATTAATAATTTTAGGCGGTTTACTAGTTTTTTTTAAATTAGATATATTACAGGAACTTAACTTATGAAGGTACAAAAGTATAATATCTTTAAATGCCTTTTAATCGCAGAGATAATCAGCCTTTTCTAATAATCTCCTTATGAAAGTTAAAATGTAGCAAAAAATTTAGATTTCTCAGTATATGTGCCGTTCCACACAATCGATTAATCTAAAATAGTATTCCTTTTGAGATAAGGTACAAAAAAATAAAAAATCTTGGGTCATATTTTGAACTTATTATTATATCAATTTCACCACATATAGATGATCAATGACACCCCAACTCATAGATTCCCCGGTTGCACGGATAATTATAGGTATAAAAATGAAATAATATTTTTTTCATACTTACGAATAAACACTCATTACCATAAATCATTTAATATTCTCGTATATTTATTTCAGATTAATGTACAGTCAAAGTTTTGAAGCCATAAAAATCAGGATGATCACCGTATTTAAAAATAACATTTTTTTCTAGACGATAATGATCGCATAGCGCTGGTACTTGGGTACTATGTTGTAAAGCAATTGTTAGTGTAGCTAATAGTGAAAAAAATAATCCAAAAACATTTTTCGATTCAATCAAACTTGCAATTTTGTAGTCGGCGGAAGTTGTTATCAAAGTCGACCCGCAAATCAAAGTAACCCCGGTTTACGGTACCTACCTGCCTATGACCTTCCTAGTTTCCTTCATACTGCATGAAATCAGATCGACGCCAGCCTAAGTGTGCTCCAGCCGGGACCCAGTAAAGTACGGTGAAGGGTGTCATATATTTATTGTACTTAGGTTTAAAGAATCTTTATTTATTCTCATAAGAATTTCACAATTCACTTAAAATGAGAAACTTACATAATAACATGCAGCGTTTAACGATAAGAGCGCCTTACATATTAATATTTACATAATTAAATTACAATTCATACTAATAAAAAATTTGCGTATTTACATACAAAATTATTTACTTAGAGAATCTTTACTTAGAGTTAAAACTGTATAAAGTAGTATTTTTTTATCTCATTCAAAAACCATTCCATGTTCCAATGTTTCGAATATCCGAACCTTTTGATTAAATACACACTATTTAGCCTCGGTCCCCATTAGTTCGGATAGTCGCGAATCTGATTCTTAAAATTTACTACTTGGCCATTTCTACAATATCGTAATAATACTAATTAGTAATCACCTACTCATGAAACTATGGGTACGGTATGTACAGTCAAGTGCAAAAATATGTATCGAAATAATCCTCTTATTTGTTTTATTTAGGTACTTTAGCTACACCTTATTTTGCCTTTGACTGTAAGGTGTAGGAAATTTACGTATTAGTTTACTGCAGTATGTACGTATTGTAGGTGGGTACATAAGAAAACATGCAATACAATATAAAATTAGAAATTAAAAACAAGATAACAAAAAACCGCCATAGTTTGTATTATAAAGGAAAAATTAATAAGCATACCAACACTGGCATAACCGACATAGTTAAACGCGTAGGTACATATGTATAAACCGGATGTGAGTCAAAACATAAACAAGCTGTTCAGATCAATCTTTATCGGACTATGCCGTACTTACGAGTAGAATACCGCTACCCACGTATGTATGTTGGGATACCTTACCAAGTTGTTTTTAACACTCAAACTATAATAATAACTTATCCCAACCTAGCGATGTACAAATTGCAGAACATTCTCAAAATTACGTAATATTATAAAATGTTACGAAAATACTCGAGCAAGTTGTCGTTGAGGACATTCTTTTTTTACATTAGAACAATAAGTAATGCAGCGTTCACTCCACAACAGTTGACGATCACTTCATTTGACGTTTTAGTGATGGTGCGGTTAAACTAAAAGAGCATTCGCTGTTCTAACCTCCCACTCTACGAAATTCGATCGGTAAACAAAACGTGATTGGTTGATTTCGTAGAACGAGCGCTAGAACAGCGAAGTTCTTTTGGTTTAAACGCACCTTTACACACTGGCATCTGTATCAACTTATTAAAAGCGTTTTAGAAATTGGGCCTAAGTCTTGACAATAAATGTGTAAAGATCAGGTAGGTGTAGGTACTAAAATCTTTCCAAGAGAAATTTCTAAATTTTAGAAGCTTCTTTTCGGTGCATTGCTACATTTTACATATGCTATCACAAATATCCGCGGCCCCGAGGTTCCGGCGACCCCCGGTGCCCTGGTTATGGTAGCGGCCAGGGTGCTAGCGGGGTCAGGGGTGCTAAGAATCTCCGGCAAAGATCCGGCTACCACCACCGACGACCTCTGGCCCTGGCAACGTACAACACACGTACACTGCGGACCGACGAAAAGTTAGTGGAACTGGAGGAAGGATTGAGCAAGTTGCGTTGGGACATTATAGGATTGTCAGAAGTCCGAAGAGAGGGCGAGGACACGATAATCCTAAAGTCCGGCAACTTGCTCTATTTCCGGGAGGGCGACCAACAGTCCCAGGGAGGTGTCGGGTTCATCGTCCACAAGTCCCTCGTATACGTAAACAACGTGGTGAAGATCGAGAGTGTGTCGGCTAGGGTGGCGTACCTTATACTCAGAGTATCTGAGAGATACTCGCTGAAGGTCATACAGGTGTACGCGCCGACTTCGACACACTCCGACGACGAGGTGGAGGTTATGTATGATGATATCTCAAAAGCCATGCATAGCTCCAGAACCTATTTCACCGTTGTTATGGGGGACTTCAACGCGAAACTGGGCAAGAGAGATGGTGACGAACTGAGGGTGGGGCAATTTGGGGTTGGACGTCGGAACCACTGGGGCCATCTGCTGGCTGGTTTCTTGGAGAAGGAGGGACTCTACATGATGAACTCCTTCTTTAAGAAACGCGAGCACAGAAAATGGACTTGGATGAGTCCCGACGGTGCAACTAAAAACGAGATCGATTTCATCATGTCGACGAAGAGATATATATTCAACGATGTTTCTGTGATCAGTACGGTTAAAACCGGTAGCGATCACCGCCTGGTAAGAGGCACGTTGAATATATGTCCTAAGCTAGAACGCTCGCGACTGATGAAGTCTACGCTCCGTCCTGCACTCCATCTCCAAAACCCCGAGAGCTTTCAGCTGGAACTCCAAAACCGTTTCGATTGCCTAGGCGATGACGTGGACGTATTCAACGACGGGTTTGTGGAAGCTGTCCATAGCGCTGGATCTAAGTTTTTAAGGCCCAGCGGACAAATAAGACCAGAAAGCTCTCAGACTCCACTCAGAAGCTAATGGAAAAAAGGAGTGAACTGGTTCTACAATCCTCAGTTGATGCGACTTTATACCGGCCGCTCAACAGACAGATCTCTAAGTCCCTCAAACGCGATATGCGCCAATTCCGTACACACTTGGTACGGAATTGATATAGAAGAAGCCATCGAGCGGAACAAGGGCTCTAAAGTTTTTGCAAGGGATCTGTCTGTTGGGCAAAGCCAGCTCGCCAAATTAAAGACTGAGGATGGTAGAATCGTCACATCCAGATCTGAGCTGCTGAGTGAGATAGAGGGTTTTTATGGACAGCTGTACACGTCAACTAGCAGACCCGAAGTTGATCTAGCGGAAGACTTCAGAGCTAGACTGACCCGACACTATACAGAAGACATCCCGGACATCAGCCTGTGCGAGATTTGAATGGCTCTTGAGCTTCTGAAGGCGGGTGGTAAACCGATCCTTACGGCCCTTCAGAAGTTGTTCAATTCCGTCTTACTGGAAGGGAGAACGCCAAAGGCATGGAACAGAGGTGTGGTGGTACTGTTCTTCAAAAAAGGTGACAACGCTTTATTGAAGAACTACGACTGTTTTCAAGAGTCTTGATGACTTCCAGCCTCCCGAACAAGCCGGTTTCCGAAGAGGCGTCAGTACCGTAGACCACATCCATACGCTTCGCCAGGTTATACAGAAGACCGAAGAATATAACCTGCCCCTCTGTTTAGCGTTTGTGGACTACGAGAAAGCCTTCGATTCGATCGAAACATGGGCAGTACTACAGTCTCTCCAACGGTGCCAAGTCGACTACCGCTATATCGAGGTGTTGAAGTGTTTATACGAGAGCGCCACAATGTCAGTCCGACTCCAAGACCAGAGCTCGAAGCCTATTCTGCTGCAGCGGGGAGTTAGGCAAGGAGATGTCATCTCCCCTAAGCTGTTTACCGCTGCACTGGAGGATGTCTTTAAGACTCTGGACTGGAGAAGGCTGGGTATCAACATAAACGGCGAGTACCTCACTCACCTTCGATTCGCTGACGATATAGTAGTCTTGGCTGAGACCTTGGAGGACTTAAGTACTATGCTCGTTGACCTCAGTAAAGCCTCCGAGCGAGTTGGTCTTAGGATGAACATGGATAAGACGAAAATCATGTCGAATTCCCATGTAGCACCAACTCCCGTAATAATCGGAGACTTTACACTCGAAGTTGTAGACGAATATATATACCTAGGGCAAACTATTCAGTTAGGTAGGTCCAACTTCGAGAAAGAGGTCATCGTCGAATCCGACTCGGTTGGGCAGCGTTCGGGAAGCTACGACACATATTTTCGTCCAATATTCCGCAGTGTTTGAAGACGAAAGTCTTTAATCAGTGTGTGTTGCCAGTGATGACATACGGTACTGAAACGTGGCTGCTTACAATGGGTCTCATAAGAAGGCTCAAAGTCCATCCGCAGCAGAACCAAAGTAAC
>JALPQI010029420.1:0-12208 GCA_025490895.1 Thaumatotibia leucotreta
ATTAGAATATCGCTAACGGAAAAGCTTATTCTCTTCTATTTTTAAAATTAGGAAACAAAGAGGGTTTCTCTGATACCCTTTTGAATAGGTCTTGGTACCATGGGTCTAGGGATGAAAGTACATCAATAGCATTCAGATGGATCCGGGAAAGGCAGTCAGGTATGACATGTTCTTTACCCTTCGGTGTATAATTTCAAAGTTAAACTGACTAAGCCTGCATGCCCAACGGTTCAGACGACCCGATGGATTTTTTAAATTAGTGAACCATTTTAACGATGCATGGTCTGTTACTATATAGCACTTCCTACCCTCCACGTATGCTCTGTACTGTTCTAATGCGTAAATTATGCTGAGGAGCTCACGCTCAGTAGCGGAATAGTTTGTCTCAGGCTTATTAAGCGTGCGACTACAATATGCGATGGGATGGTCTACACCGTCATATTTTTGCATGAGTACGGCTCCGATAGCATAGGAAGATGCATCCGTATGGATATAAAAGTCATTGTCAAAATTAGGACATTTAAGGATAGGTGCTGATATTAAAGCAGACTTAAGTGAATTAAATGAATCATTTGCTTCATTAGACCAAACAAACTTTACATTCTTACTCGTTAGCCGTGATAGGGGACGAGCTATTTTAGAAAAATTGTTTATGAAACGACGGTACCAACCGCACATTCCTAAAAAACGTTTTACAGCCTTTGCATCATCCGGAATAGGAAAATCCAGAATGACATCCACTTTAGAGGGATCAGTTCTAAGACCGTACCTATCAATGAGGTATCCAAGATATTTTAGTTCACTTCTACAAAAATAAGGATTTCTTCATATTAATTGTCAAATTGGCAAATTTAAGTTTCTCATATACGGCTTTCAACAAACGAAGATGTTCATCAAAATCGGAAGTGCAAATAATAATATCATCAATATAACAGAAAACTTTATTATCGAATTCTGCCGAGAAAAGAGTATCCATTAAACGTTGCATCGTCGCAGAAGCTCCGACTAAACCAAAACACATGCGGTTATAATGAAACAAACCTTTACCAGGGACCGTAAAAACTAGTTTTCTCTTTTGACTTTTCGCTTAATGGAATTTGATGATAAGCAGCACTTAAATCCAAAGAAGTTAGGAATTTTGCATCACGCAAATTATCTAGAATATAATGAACGTATGGAACTGGGTATGCGTCCGATTTCGATACCGAATTTAGTTTTCGGCTATCCAGACATAGTCTCATATCCCCGTTAGACTTTTCCACCATAACAACAGGAGAATTCCACGGTGAGTGAGAAGACTCTACTATCCCTGCTTTCAACATACGATCTACTTCATTTTCTAAAGCTTCCTGTTTTAAAGGACTTAGACGATAGTATCTTTGTTTTATAGGAGGAGAATCCCCCGTGTTTATAATGTGTTCAATTAGATGAGTTTTCCCTAAACCAACTTTATCAGTATCGATTTGGTCATATAATGTTTTGGTAGCTTCCAACTGAGCTTTTTGCTTTTGAGATAAACCATCATACGTTATCAAACCAGTATCAGAACGTGACATATCAAGACTGTCCAAAAAATGTTCATCACCCTTTAGGAATATCCGTAATCAATCCCGGCGCTAATTTGTATGCACGCCAAAAATTCAAACCTAGTACGATAGGTTGAGCTATTTGAGGATGAATATCGAAATGAATTAATTTAACTTCGCCTTTATAATTTATAGGCAGTAACATAAATTGAGTACACACTAAACGGTTGTTGTTAGCTACGCGAATCAAGATTGGTTTCTTATGTGTCTGAATAGAAACACCACCCGTCGCGAAAACCAGATGGCTATCTTTACCTAGAAAACTGGTACTAGCACCAGAATCCAACAAACCTCGAAAATTTAAACTCAGAATATTCAGGTGAGCATAATCTCTGTCATCTCCCTCAGGAGGATTAAAAAATATTGTCTTTCCGGCGTGAAAGGGAGCAGAAGGGTTATAGCTGTTAGTTTTAGAAAAGACAACTCTTCCTAGTTTTTTTGGCTTGGGATTACATTTAGTACAGGCAGGAGTGCGTACTCCTTTTTCCCCGCACTTAAAACAAACAATATCTTGGGAAATTCTACAAGATTTAGTCGTGTGATTAGTTCTACCACAACGGAAACACTTCATAGGAGAAGAGCCTTGTGCCAATGAGGCAACAAAAGCCTTTGAAGAATTGAAGGGACGCGCAGGAAACCTACGACGATCATCATTAATCACTCTAGGGGCACTAGAAGTAATGTTTTCAGAATTCTTACTCAAACTAGGTTCAATAAAGGAATTAGCCTTAACCTCGGCTAACTCTATCCGCTTGCAGAGTGTTTTTAATTGTTGAATGGAAGCAACATCATGTAAAGCGAGGTTCTTTGAATATTCCGGCCGAATGTTCCGCATCAGAGTGTCCAGTTTCTCCTGCTCCGGAATCTCCTTGGTAAGTCGTTCGTACATGCCTAAAACTGTAGAAACAAAATAAACTATGGTTTCCGATTTGGCCTGAGTTCTTGCACGGATCTCCTGTAACAATTGATAATCTAAATCCGGGATATCAAATTCCTCTCTTAAAGCAACGGTGACATCCTTATAGGAACGAAGCTGGGTGCGCTGAGACCGGAACCAAGACAAAACAGGTCCTTCAAGAATTTCGGGAAAACCCCTATAAATCCTATCTTCTGATATACGCCTAGCAATCCGCAACTCTTCCAGCCTAGTAAAAAATGAACGCACACACGTATCACCTTTAAATTTCAAATTCAAAGAATTTATATTAAAAGTCTTATCCGGTTTAATTATGATTTCTCGAATTACTCGAGTTTCATTGGAAGAATGGTCATCACCTTCAGAATCAGATGATGCCGAAGAATTACCATCATTCAACCGAGTCACAATGGTATCTAACATCGTCTTTAAAAGTTGAACCTCCTCGGTTTCATCTAAACGAGAAAGACGGCAAATAAGATATTTGCAACGGGAAGACAAGCGATCTTTAGCTGACACGGACAACTCTTCTTTAATCTCCTGTTCAATTTCTTCTGCTTTCCGTTGACAAACATCTAGTTCTAACGCAGGGTTGCTTTGTATTAAATCTTGGAATTTTAGGCTACCCTTATTAGCAAGTGCAGCAGTCTGCTTCAGCGCCTGACACAAACTAGATCTACGCGAAACGGGATTAACCGGAAGTTTCCGAATCGCCAACTCATGTGTTATTTCGTCTTTGTGTAGGTGAGTGATTTTACAACCCGCATTTAGAAAATCCATATTTAAAGTTAAATTCAAGTAAGTTTTAAAAATTAGAAACTCAAACGGGTTAAAGTTTTAAGTTTAAATTTCTTTTCCCTCAATAAAGAAAGAAGTACAAAATAAGTATCACATATTTATAGAGGAGTAACAATACGACCTCTTTTAACTTAATCTCAGAAGAGTGTTGAGAAAATCTCAAAGTGTGGTATTACATTCAGAAAAACCTTTGAGTTTACAAGCCCAAATGCTTCTTTACCACCTATCGTAATAAAACAATATTCAACTAATTTACCATTAGTTTTTTTTTTAACGAATGACCGTAACTTAAATACTAGTACGCAATACAATACCCATTCGCACCACTATAAAATCTTAAAATTAACAAAACGTTAGTTGGTTGATCCTGTCATATACTCCTTGGACCTTTCTAAGTATTCTAGAATAATAAGTTCTATAAAACAGGCCACATGTTGGGTACGCCACTGTAATATCTCCAATATGGATATTATAAAAAAAACAAAGACTTGACGCGGTGGGTTTAAGTCACATAAATTGGGAAACTTAAAGTATCCAGAATCCCCAATTTTAACCTACTTCAGATGTGGGATGTTCGCAGTTATAGGAAGTCAAGTCACACGGACCTAGCAGGCCGTTAAAACAATGAGACTAAAAAGAAGTTAACAACAGGGTGTGGATTGTCGGCCCTCCAAGGGTTGAGCCTCGCTGGAAAATATTTAAAATAAAATGGACGCCTTCTCCAGCGAAACTCTTGCTTGTATATGACAAGATCAATCAAGCAAAACAATTGAGCAACTTTTATAAAAGGTTTATTTTATACTTAAATACAAATCCCTCCCTCTTGGGAATTTCAAAATTTATAACCCGGGTATCCGGAATTAACATACAACTTGTTGTAACCTTAAAGGTAAACTTAAAAATTAAATATTTCTGTTAAACACTTGGGTGTCGAGGGTAAAGAGATTTCACACCTTATCTTCAACCTGGTATCACGTTAATAAAATAAAATTAGATAGGCTTATTTGCCCCTTTTAGGTAGTGAGTACGTATTTAAAAAAAAATAAGGAAAGGATATCACCCGTGTATGCTGTGTGTAGGTGTGTGGTGTAACTTCGTCTCCTGCTGGTTCGAAACAAGCCCGTAATGCGGTCAGGAAACACAGGCTGCTGGCACCGGTTGTACAGGAAATGTAGGTCCTCGACAAGTACAGTAGGAGACGCAGATGAAAAACCACCAGCGTTGAACTTCTTGATAAAAATAGAAGGTAGTAAAAAAAACTAGTAACAAAAAAAAACCCTGGAACAAAATGAGTCCAGTTAATATCCTAATTGGACAAATTACCAATTATTCTTAATCGCAACCCAGTCGTTATGACGTGGAGTCGTATCAATAGTCACTTACCAGTTTATTAGCTGGGCTTCTATTGTACTTTGCTAACAAAATGGTTCCCGTGAGGGTAATACGTCCTCAGATAAAGTGGTGCTAAAATAAGACAAAAAGACACACGTTAACCAACAGGAAATAACCTACAAGGTTAATTCATTATTCCACAGCAAACAGACACTGTAACTTACCGAACGGTACTGACTTCAAATCTTAATGGGTCATTTCTTTATTAAAACTAATTATGCCATGATCGGCTGACACGATGCTAAGTTAGGTTACATTGTGGCGCGGCTGCAACAAAAATACACGAAAGATATTAACCACGGATCCGCAACCATATATGCTACGGCCTTTTAACACCTTGTTACAAATGAATTCTCACCATTTCAAAACGAGGACTCCGAAAAAACCAATACCGCAAGATCACATCTCGAAGGCGGTTTACGAAGTGACAAAGCTCTTCCAGGTTCCATCCGGCGAGGAAGAACCAT
Source organism: Thaumatotibia leucotreta (assembly GCA_025490895.1). Lineage (NCBI taxonomy): Eukaryota > Metazoa > Arthropoda > Insecta > Lepidoptera > Tortricidae > Thaumatotibia > Thaumatotibia leucotreta. The sequence continues at coordinate 5,160 of JALPQI010029420.1, forward strand.
AGACAAAATCGATCTTTCTAGAACGATTCGTATATTCATAATCACCAGACAAATGAAATATTCAAAATTAATTCCAAAACAAATTTTCGGATTAACATAAACCATTTAAAGGTAAAATACTAAATTAGAAAATATAATATATCGCCCGCAACAGTACGGCACGTCTATGACGACCTTTATATGCGCAGATATCCTATCTGTGACTTAGCCTGTGACATTTGTCAACAATGACATCTAATCTTTCCGGCGTAAACAAACCAGAACGCAATCATTTATATATCCTAAAAGGGAAATCTAGACTTCGATAACCAAAGGGATAGTTTCAAAACGAACAAAAATACAATGGTGAAATGTTGAAATGGATAACCAACTTATGACGGTGGCTACACCATATAACACAATGCAGGAATTTTCCACTTGGAAACGCTCAGGTAATTTCTCCTTATTTCTCTCTTATGTTTGAAACAACAGAAAGAAATGCCTAATTAACCATCTAAACTTCATTAGGAGTTCCCTGTGAATACAAATTCCCAAATAGGTACTCCAAATATGAAAGATTTTATTTATTCAACTTGGGTCATATAGTGAGAAAAAAAATGATATAAAACTTTAATCTTTTAACACTGCAAAGTGTTACAATGTTATTTTCCTTTAGTGTTTTTTTTAATTTTTAAACTTGTAATTATAAGAAACCAAGGCCCCTATAAAATTATGTACGGGCCCCACGCCTGTTTAATCCGGCTCTGCTTCTACCTTATTTCACTTTGACATGCATCGTCCTACTCGTGATTGCCGCTAGCGGCGCTAGCGCTAGTGACTCGGGCAGCACGGCGGCTTCGTTGCGTGAAATGTAAATTTTTGCTATTCATTGCGGGGCTGTTTTTGCGTCGCGCCCTCGAGGGGTGGCCCTTTAGTTTCAGAGGGGCAGCTGGTACAGTCAGGCACGAAACTCGCCATTTTAAACTTTAAAGTAAGAGTCGTCACTAAGTAACCTCAGTATTTTTCTTTGGTATATGACATTTAATATTTAAATATATATATAATAAGTACATAGCAGTGTTACTGCTTAAAAAATACACCTCAAAAATATTTAAGAAAACAATTTGAGTTGTTCCACAAAAAATAAGTGTCGTCCTTCAAATAATGTGCAATTCAATTAAAACTACTGAAAGAAACCATTATTGGTATGTCTTTCGTTTCTAAATATAACTTTCCAATAAAAATGAAATGTATGATATTGTAGCTTACATCAAATAAATGTTCGTTTATTAGGTATACTACACGCTTTACAAAAAAATAAAAAATACCTATTCTCTACCAGGCAATCATTAAATTAATCTTGAATTATTAATTTCGCGTATGTTTGTAGAACTAGACATTGATGGAGAATTAATAGTCAGTACCTACCTATCTAAATAAGTCATTAGAATTCATTTCTTTCTGTGGTAAGTTTTAACCACACCACATTTTTTTTCCTGCAAAACTTTAATTAATAGTGTTGTAACACTTGTAACATTGAACATAGGTAGTATAGTACATTACAATATTCGGCCTCTAAAGTTAAATAATCACGTTCGTAACAGTACAGAGTGCGTCTGCGTAGCCAAGTTGCCAATCGCTAACGCTCAGTAGCGTATCGTAGTTTTATCTCTCAGTCATACATATCGTATCGGTAACAAAAGGTTTTTCTCGATACGTAAAGCGTTCTCGCTTGCTCCAATACGTCATACGAGCACGATAGAATGCATTATGTACGTATTAAGTAAAACCTAATGTTGCATTCAGACCAAACGAGCATTCGCTATTCTAACCCCCTACTCCACGAAATTCGATCGTTACACAAAACGTGATTCGTTGATTTCTTAGAGTGAGGGATAGAACAGCGAATGTTCGTTTAGTGAGAATGCACCTTAACGAATCCTTTACTTTCCACCTCACGGCTACGGCTACAGTACGTAAAAGACACATTCGTTTGCGATTGAGCGTTAACGATTGTCATCTTGGTTATGCACCCAGTACGGCCACAGCCGTAACGTAGTCATTTGTTTTCTTTGGTATGACACATGATGTCAGGATGCTTCTTAGCCAAGTTGCCAATCGCTAGCGCTTGGTAGCGTATCGTAGTTTACCCTCTCTGTCACTCTTGCATATTAGTGCGTCAAAGTTAGTTAGCTGCCTTTCGCTTACGATTGACGATTAAGCGTTGGCGATTGGCAACTTGTCTAAGCACCCAGAGGCCCTACCGCGAACCACGTACGAAGTCCTCTCTCTGTCGCATCAGTGAATTCGTACGTAAGTGTGACAGGGAGGCAACACTTCGTTCGTGGTTCGCGGTAGGGGCTCATATCCGCGGATGTGTTAGGTTTATAAACAAACACTTCTGTTCGTAAATGTACGGTAGAAATGCAAGCAGTGCACATTCCATGCGCGCCAGTACAAATTGAGAGGCCGAGGGCTGACGATCGCCTCGGGCCTGAGTCCTGTCGCCATCATGTTTTGGTCGGGACTTTATTAAGTTTAGGCGATTTCGTTTTGCGCTACAATGCCTTTCTCATGCCGGTTAAATCGTTTTTAGGGTTCCAAAGCGAAATTAGTTTATAAATAAAATGTTATTACGATAATGAAAAATACACTTTTTTGTGATACAACTCAAATTGTTTGATTAAATATTTTATGAGTTGTATTTTTTAAGCAGTAACACTGCTATATTGCTATGTATACCGGGTGTGGCCTGTAACAGGAGCAATAAATCAAATGGAAGACTCCTCTGACTGCCTCTAGTTATTCGCAAAAGGTCCCAGTGTTTTAAAGTTATCCATTAAGGAGAAACAGTATGTTAAAGTTACGACCTATGAGTGATGTATCTAGGTATCACAACATTGTACCTTATTAATGATTAAACATATTGGTAGTTCAGTGGACATAAAACTAAATGAGCTAAAAAGTTTTTTTGAACTCATGGTTTTTTAACTGGTTTAGCAAAAAAAAAATTTTTTTTTGTGTTACACTGATTTAACTTTTTTGGTATAAGTCGACTGCAGTAAAACTACATAAAAAAAAGGAAAAAAATGTTTTATTTTTGCAAAAAAAAATTTTTTTTTTAAGTTTTAACTATCAAATTATGACTATTTATTGGGTTCTTAGTGTACCGTTTCATTTTTTGCTCCTATTACAGGCCACACCCTGTATACATTTAAATATTAGATATCGTATACACCAAAGAAAAATACCGAAGTTTTCCAACTACTCTCTTCTCTTTTTCGATCCCAAAAGGAAAAAATGTCCCAAAAGTTGCATATATTTTCCAGATTTCCTGTTTTTTTACTGCTGCCATACAACGTGTATGGAAAAATCCATGGGACATTTCTTTCCCATTGGGATCGAACTCGTGATTCTGAGTAGAAATAACCTAAAACGTACCCATAAATTCAAAATTATGAAAATGGACAAAATAAAAAGAAATACTCATTAACTACTGGTTATGAACTAATATTTGCCGATTTCTAAGAATGAACTTTTGACAGTTTTGATATGAGCCTTATATACATGACGTTAAGACTCTCGGAAAAATTATGAGTCTTACGTTCATGTTAATAAGGATCAATCTATAACTGTCAAAAGTTAATTCTTAGTAATCTAGTAAACTACTTCCTAACTTAAAATTATACTTTTTCTGTTGGAAACTGCTGTTTCCTTGATTAAAAATTAACCAATTTACTAATCACTACGGACGGACTGCACAAATACGCACTCAGGTATTTTGGTATAGGCAAATATGGCAGTTTACAACAGAAAGCATGTACTTTTAGTTTAGAAAGTTGTTTACTAGATAAGCTAAGGATGAATGGACTTTAGTATGAAATTCGCTCCTTAGATTCCATTTCCCATGCCTACAAACTGCCACGCGCCCTGTTTCGCCACGCCGCATTTATTACCACGTTATCAAAACCGTTTTACGCTTCACTAACCACACCACCCCACACCAAAATCAAAACTATACATAATACACATAAGGCCCATTATCGTATGCATCCGTTTTCAATATTAGGCGGGAAAGATGCAAGCTAAATTCGACCATAGATTAAAAAAGTAAAGTTTCTTTTTAGGATACATTTGCACTCTTAAGAGTAGTGTAATTTTTGGTGCAGCTGTGAATGTGCGATTTAGGACTTTATATCAAAGGAATAAGACAGTTGACGTTTGCGTTTTGATAATGCAAAAACTATCAGTTTAGCATAAAATAGCTAAATAGGATTGTATTATGGGTGTGTAAAATTGCGTTTAACTGTATTGGCGGGGCGTAGCACGCGTGGCGGTAGGTTCCCGTGAACATTGCGATTAATTTTGGAACCATAGACAACATAGTTATTAGAATTGTGGACCCTAGCGTAATGTTTGAGTTTGAACCATCGGAGACCATGATACATGTGATTAAACAGTTAAACCGAAGGCGAGAATTTGTCTTCTTATCAGGAACCGGAACCGTTATTTTACAAAAACCTCGAAATAGTCCAATCATTTTTAATATTTCACACTCTTTATGTAGGAACTAGTCAATATTTTATGTAATTTATAATATCATATTTTTAAATTACTCCATTAACTTAGAATTTATACATCGAAGAACGAAAAAGAAGACTTACATTGTCCCTGTGCTCCATTTCCTAAATCTACACAGGTGCTGCACTTCCCACTTTATAAAAACAAAAAATATATTTTTTTACTAGAATCTACTGATTTTAGGGTTGTAAGTTAAGAGTTAAGTTTAGTCTTAAGTACCTATCTACTCTAATGTAATAAATATTTTTAATATATGTTGTGCTTCAATCTTTTACTCTTTCACCATTAATGATTGAATAGATAGTCAAATAATGTATAGGTACATTGGTTTCGACTTTTTCTATTATTTCTGAAAATTTAAAGAAAAGTGTTCCCAATTTTCACACTTGAGCACTTTCACCTAAATATATGTATATTTGACCCAAAAAAAGTAATTGCTTTAATTTTAAACTGTTGGTTTTGAAATGACGCACTCTTTTCAATAACGAAAGGAAAAATTTTAAATATGAAATCGGGGATAAGTATTTATGAAAAAAACTTATGAAAAAAAAAAAAATCAACACTTTATATTAGACATCGTATTACCGTTTTAATGACTTTGCATCTCACAGAATGTTTATTATCTAACACAACACAAATGAATAAACAGATTTCTTATGCACACAGAAAACCCATTTACCATCTCAAATCGAATCAAGTAATCGATCTTTTCAAGTTTCTCAAACACTTTTAATAGAATTACGCTTTCTGAGGCGACAAAAAGGAATTGGATCTGCTTTTACATTAATTCGGGACACGATATAGGTACATGACGTTGGAAACCGTCATGGCTATTATTGTTATAGTCAAATAACACAAGTGATCGGGGCTAGATAACTCGTGTTTGACAGCAAGTCGCAGCTACTCCTTTCTTTTTAATCAATACAATCAAAAAGAGACGGGTGGCTGCGAGTTACTGTCAAACACAAGATGTGCTAGAGGGTAGTAGTTTAATGTGTGATTTTTGTAATAAATGTGACAATTGACGGTCATAAGTTTAAACATCGTAGGATACGGGGACCTGTAGAGAAAATATCTATTCGCGGTGGTATTAGGTACAATTTATGACTTTATCTAAAATGTAATCAAGAATTGAACATTTTTATAAAAAATATGAATTAAGTATTCGGTGACAGAATCAACTACTACGACAGAAGAAAAAGTTATCGCAGAATGTCCATACTTTTTCCCACCTTTCCTCTGGTTTTCTCTTACATAGGGTATAAAAAATGGTAACACAATGGGCTACAAAACCTTCGAGATCTTTCATAATTCTGAGTATAAGAAAAATTCAAAAAAATAATGAACTAAAAAAAAGTTTTTCGGAAATTTCTATTTTTTCGGAAATGTTTGACTGCAATTGTAATGTACTTTGATAGTCAATTTATCAACGCATTAGGGAAACCAAAACCACGGAATAAAAAACAAACCTACTCGTACGTTCATCATGTTCAAAGCAAGATTAATCTTTGTTCTACCGCCGGTCTTTATGTGTGTGCCGCTGGTGTTTATATCCTTTATATAGCTACTCGAAGGTACTCGAGAAAGCAATCCGTTACTGTCGACCGCTCGCATCCATCCTCAGCTTCTACAAAATAATTACAAACACTAAAACTACAAAAAACCTTCCCAAATTAGTTCCCGATGACAGTCAAAAAATATGTGTATATTTTTTCGGTGTATGTTATAAAAAAGGCGATCGAAGCGCCAGGGACAACGCGCGGCTCTTTTTGACTCAGCGGGGCGCCTCGGGACCTCTGGTACTAAATTTCCGAGTGGCATATTTATTCTTCGAATGGAGCCTGAGATTAGTTTCTACTAGATTTTTATGATAATCGCGGTTAACGAATAACTTAGTAATGTGATGTGGTTGACAAGTTTTTTCGTGTCATTAGGCGTCGTTAACACGTTCCTGGCGCGTTTTGGTTAAAGATAAGAATCTTTCGTTTTTAGTAAAGGTTAGTTTTAATCTAAACAATGTTATATTGAAACTAATAACGTGGTTGGTTCATGTTAATAAATTAGGCATAATATTTTAGGGATTGGTAAAGCCAATAGGTAATTTTGTAGTCATCACATCAAGAACTTCACGTTTTAGGTAGGTATTCTGTGCGCTAGTAGAATACGAAAAAAATATAGCTTACTTTCAATAGTAATTGTTTTCTTTGACACATATCATAGAACAGGATCGTAGATTTATTTTTATGATGAAACCTACTAATAAATATAATTTTAACTAATAATGTATGCGTATTGTGTACCTACTCATGGTTTAGGGTTACATATAAGTTGGTGATAAGACCAACATTGTGTTCTGAAAGTGCGCGATTATGAAATCATGCAAGTTTTCAGGTTTATTTAGATTGTTTCATTTTCTACAGGCGCTCTGAACAGGTAGGTAAAATCTTTATTACAATTTAACATTATTTATGATACAAATGCAATTTTCT
>JALPQI010029422.1:0-10617 GCA_025490895.1 Thaumatotibia leucotreta
GGACCTTATGTCTTTGTAATAAGGATTACGATAGGTCAGGTATCAGCGTGGGCGATGATAGGTAGTTAAAAGCTAAAATGTAAATTGTACTAAACAAACTTTATATCTTGTTATATGCCAATATTCACATTCTGCGTAAACTTAAGTAATCATAAGCTGTACCTACTACCTACCTACATAGGTACCTACTTCTCATATGGTAGAAAGGTACAAATATGCTTGCAGACATCTATTTACTTACAGTCTACATTCTAGTCGTGTACCAGACACTTGACTTACAAATATAAATAAGCTATGTACTCGTACCTACCTACGTCAGTATGTACATGTCAACTGAGCAGTAATTTCATTTTACTACGTTTACAAGTATTTTTAAATGTAGACACAAGTAAAAATAATATGATAAATATATATATAAATAAGGTGATCTTTAATAAATTCGTGAATGAATCATAGATACCTACCAGGAAATAATTCAACCAATAGATCCTTTGTAATAAATCATAAGCTTGTTTGCATTGTCCGATATAAAGATCAATGATATTCTACGGCATCGGTAGATGTTTAGGTATGATTCTTTTATTAAATAGATAAATGGTGCTCATCTGCTCGTTACAATATTTGATACATGTAAGTTACCTGAAGGTTTATTAGGAACGCTGACTGAATAACTATTTAATATTAAAACAATACTACCTATTGTTTATAAGTAGTTAAAAATCGTAACTAACAAATCTAAATAATAAATATTTTTTTCTTAATATGACTTTTAATGACTAAAACGTCTATTTCCAATACTCCAAGCTCTGAAGCTGTGTCATTAGAATCTACATTACATAATCACAATTATTTACTCGTTAGATAGCCGTTTCCTACCTTGTACCTACCTGTATTCAAAGAGTAGGTATTCGTTAACAATTGATTTTGATATACCTTTTTACCTATATGAAAAATCGTATCATTAGGTAAATATTACGTAGGTGTGTAATTTTTTTTAAATATAGATGTTCTCAAAATTTACGTTGATCAAAATTTAATTTAATCGATAGTCAAAATTAGCTTAAATGAATCAATTCAACGTTCTAATTCATAAAACAATTAATTTCGACCGTAAGCTCCCAGTATAAGATCTCAAGAATGCGATATCGAAAACGAATCTTATACTGATACGAGCCCATGAAATCCAGCCTAACAGTGACTACGTATCCAATCTAAGGACCGTATCGAATTATAAGTAGACAAGATAAAAGTGACACAACTTTAATATTAAGTAATATTTTGAAATAAAACAAAAAATAAATTAAAATATAACACTTTTTCTAGAACTGTGTTCTAAAGAGACTGCCATTGGACCCCTATTTAGCCGTCAATCTTACTTTCTTCTGGATGTCCTTCATTCGATTTTGGACGACAACATTTGCTATATTTCCTGACACCCTGTTCCACTTTTTTTTTAAGTCGTCGGCTGATGTTGCAGCTCTGGCATTTTTTGAAGCTGCCTCTTCATAAAAGCCAAGTACCTTTCGATTGGGGGTACTTCAGGGCACTTGGAGGGATTCATGTCTTTTTCGACTATATCAACCTTGTTTGTTTTATGCCATTCAAGGGTGGCTTTCGAGTAATAGCATGACGCCAAATCAGGCCAAAACAAAGTAGGCATCCTATGCTTTTTAATGAGAGGCAGCAGTCTTATTTTTTAAATACTCTTCTTGGTATACTTCAGCGTTTAAACTAACTGTGGTGAAAAAAAATTGAAACGCATGCTACGTTGACAAATTGCTTGCCATACGAGTATTATTTACCTATTTTTTCAACACTGATGGCTGTATCTTGTTTAGAGAGAATTTTTCCAGCGGGCATGGTACAATACTAAGGTCCAGGGGTCGTTTATAAATCTAGTTTGCAGTACATTTCGTCGTCCATGATAATACATTGCTTTTTCTTAGTCAGCACATGACCATACAGTTTACTTGTCCGTTTTCTAACTGATACGACTTTTTTTCATCTCTTTTAGGTTGTTTCTGTTTTTTATATGTCTTTAGATTACGTCTCTTTTTAATTTTTTGTATCATAAAAGACGGAGTTTTCGCTTTTTTGATAGCATTGGACAGAAAGAGTTGGATTTTGTAAAAATATTCGTACTACTTTCTTATGCAATGCTGGGTCCCATGGTCCCTGTTTTCTTCCACTCTTGGGCAGATATTCTAAAGTTAAAGTGTTGGCGAACTTATTTATCGGTTTGTATATGCCTGCAGAAATGAACTTATACTTTTTAACGAGCTTTCTTTTTGTTATGCCCTTAATTTTACACCAGTCGTCCAAAATTATTTTCCGTGTCTCTAATTTAATCAGATCCATTTCATTGATTTTAACGGAATGACATATTGTTTCTGACCTTAAATCATACCCATTAATAGGGTTCATAATATACTGAACAGTTTTTGTTATATAAAGTTGAGTATACGTATTTATAGGGCCCTAAAGTTGTCTACTTACATTTAGATACGGTCCTTACGACGGATACGTCACTTTAGAATGAGGCTCAAAACCACACAGTCGTGGTTTGATAAGGCCCTATGAAACAAAGCCAAGCATAGTTCACGGCTTGTCTAGCGGTCGGTCGCGTTTGGGTTGGTGTAGGAGAACCCGCGGAACGGTTGTTGGTCCATGGAGCGAAGCACGTGAGGTTCCACCGCCGTCAGCCGCGGCCGCTCGCCGGTGAACGCGCGGTCGAAGTACTGCGTGTCCAGGGGGTGGCGCTACAGGACAGAATTAACAAGTTAGCGCAAAAGGACAAATAAATAACAAGTTCTGATAAAGAGATATTCGGAAAATACATGGGAAAAGAGCTAGAGGAAAACCCCGAACATCTTTCTGGGATAACATTGGCAATTGGACCTGTACCTTTAGAGGAAACTAGCACCCTTTATAGAGTGGTAAAACACAGGACGGACTTCAGCATGGTGATTGCCGCCTTCCGTTAGGATATCGCAGAAAAAAGTAAAAGAAGCAGTAATAATGGAGACGTCAATAAAATAATGCGCTAGCCAGTCAATAGTAGGTACCTATCTATCTGCGGTTCTCTCTAGTCCAACTTAAGTACCTATAACCTATCTAACTTATTTTTTCTATTTTATCTTGTGACATATTAGCTATGTGTGTACAACTCCTACAAGTTCTTAAACTACATAGACTATAGAGTACTTAGTACCTCACTAGAACCAGTGAATGTATATTAACCACGGAATTTATCACTTTCTTCTAGTTAGCATTAATAATCTTATCCTCTCGTCTGTGGTAAGAGCCAAAATCGGGTTTCACTGGCCGTTAAAATTGAAAACGATAATTAGAGTTATGGTCATACTTAATTCTTGATACTATCATTGATAGCATATTTTTGAAGACTACAGACGAAGGGATATCAACATAATAAGTCTAGTTTTGAATGATTACGCAATTTATTGTGTACCTACTACTAATACGATGGTAGATTTAGACGGTTAGGTGGCAAAACGCCAAGCGCTTTGGCAATAAAAAATATTTCCGTTTTAGTAGGCCTGTTTATTATCGGTGCAAACCTGGCTTATTTTAAACGTGTTGTGTTTGAGACTAACGATGTTCCAATCCAAGCTGGGATAGGCGAAATAACTTTTTTTCAGCAAGTCTGGTAGATCTGGTAGTTGCCTGTTGCTAATGTTCTATGTTAACAGCCAGCAACCTTAATCAGTCCCTTGCTAGTTAGTAGGTTTGTTTGTGCAAGCTTTTGCACATCATGGATCCACCTTGTCCGGTCTCTAACGTCGACCTCCCTGAGTTCCTTCTCCTCCAGCCTATCGCTGCCAAACACGTCATATCTCGCTGCTGCGTACATGACGCATTCAGCAAGAACATGCTGGCTAGTTTCGTCTCTTCCGCAATGTGGACAGGCTGCTTCGTTGCTTATTCCCATCACTTTAAGATGCCTGTTGAGGATGTTGTATTGTGTCCCGTGATAGCTGTCCCTTTTAGCTGATACTGACAGGCACTAGTGATGGTCGCTTTAATATTATGTATAAGAAAATAAAAGGTATGTCCAAACGAATGTAGAACTGTTAGTGGTTTAAAATGACACAAACACACTAACGTTCATTCATAATGAACGTAAGTGTTTGTGTCTCGGCAACGTGCATCACGTACATTTGAATTCGGTGGTGTTACAGTCGTCCATGGGCTACGGCAGGTATTTGCCATCAGGCCTTGCCACCGTATGTTATCATCATCACTGGCAACACACACTAATCAAAGGCTTTCATTTCAAACACTGCAGAATATTGGATGAAAACATGTGTCGCAGCAGAACCAAAGCAACCGATATAGCTCTCCGAATGGCTAAACTGAAGTGGCAGTGGGCGCTTTGAACTGATGACCGTCAAGGCGGAAATGCTCTCGAATGGCGGCCACGTACCGGAAGGCGCAGCGTGGTTAGGCCCCTCACAAAGTGGACCGATGACCTGCTGAAAGTCACAGGAGTCAGCTGGACGCGGATGGCGCAGGACCAGCCACGCAATCTTTGGGGGAGGCCTATGCAGCAGTGGACGTCTTTCAGCTGATATGATGATCATGTAACTAACCTAGATATTTAGGTAAGTACCTACAATTGTTACTAACACCAGATGGGACTTGTTGCCCGAAATAAATTATTTCAATTTCAGTAAACGTACCACTTTCGGTTTGAACGGCGCTTCAAGCTCTCGCCTCTCCAGCCTGTCCCAGTGGATCTGGCGGAAGAAGTCCTGGTCTCGAATATCGCCGTGCATGGACTCGATGCCGCCCAGGCGCGTGCGCGCGTCCTTGTCCAATAACTGGAAAAATATGAGATTATTAGCACTTGAGCATTTCTCAAAAATCTTGTAGATACATTTGGATCATCATCATCAGCCTATGATAGGCTGGACGTAGGCCTCTCCTATTAACTATGCATTTACCTCCTAATGCGTATATACGCATTAGGAGGTAAATGCCCATAATCGCCACGCTTGGCAAGCGGATTGGCGATCGGAGTAATGTGTCCACTATGATGACGCTGCTGCCCATTATCAATCTTTTATCAAATAATGGTCAGTGACACTTCAGTCCCTTAGTCGAGTTTTACGACACTCTTAGAAGGTGTTGGGGTGGTGACAAATCTATTCTTACTGCCGTCACCACACGGCCAAAGACTTTGTACATTTGGATCACGTCTTCCATATTGATAAAAATTGGTAGGCTGGTACAGTCAATGCAGCCAAAAATGTATATGAATCTAGTAACAAAAAAGGAACGTTTCATAGAAACATTATGGAATATTTTAGGAAAAGTGGATCTTGCTCAGCATCATTGCCCCTACTAGCCGCCTACCAATTGCTATCAATATCGAAGACGTGATCCAAAGGTACAAAGTTTTAGGGAATTACACATTAACCCCCTTAGGGCCTACGACAGCTTACGCGGACTCCGCCGCGTGTGTACGCTTGCGGGTTCCGCTCCGGACACCCGCCGCGGGCCAGAAAGTCCGCAATGGGCGCACGCCTTACTTTAGCGCTGAATTCAAGAAAATAGTCCGCGAGCGTATGTCCGATCCGTGCGTACGCGGACACACGCACAGACATAAGAGACAAACTACTGCGATCGCCAATCCGCTTGCCCCCCGTGGCGATTATGGACATTAACTCCTAATGCGCATACTTAATAGGAGAGGCCTACGTCCAGCTGTGGACTGCGGTAGGCTGATGATGTGATGTGATTTGTTGTGAATGCGGTCGCCCTAAAACAGCGGAAGGCAGTCCTGAACTGTTGACTCGACTCCTATTACTAATCATATCTAAACTTACTCGTGTTAATATATTGAGAGAGTCGGTCGAGAGGAAGCGCGGGTAAGACGGCATCTCGTTGCAGATGGACCAGAAGAGCTCGTCCTCGTCACAGCCGCTGAAGGGGCTCTGTCCGATCAGCATCTCGTACAGGAGCACACCAAACGACCACCAGTCCACAGTCTGGTTGTATTTCAGGCCCTTGATGATCTGAAAATGATACAAGGTATGGTTATTTTCAAAGAGACTCCTACACGTCTCTGATTAATGATATAGTTTAAGGTTAAGTATTATATAGCACTGGGCCCTGTAGCCAAGTGGTTTTGACCTGATTTTCTAGCCTTTTTCCGGCTATTTGGTGAATCTCAAGATCTTTCTGCGTCCACGCAGCCTTTTATTACACTGTAGTAGATACCCATTAGTAGAGTACCCTATAAGTAGGTACATTCAACCAATTGGAACCCTCCACGGCCACTCCAGAACAATGTCTAAATGACAAATAGTGAGAGATGCAGATGTACCTATATTACAATCTGGTGACTATACTTTGACATAGTTCTCGAGTGGCCTAGAGTTCCAATTAGTTGACTGTGCATTGCAGTCGCAATCTAATATGTCGGCGCGGTATTTACTACCAAACTAAACTGAGTACGAGTAAGTATATCCCTTCAGTAGAGCTCGTCTTTGCTCTCATGACAGTCATGACATGACCAGGAATCTCTCTGCGAGATCGTATTAGAGATGTGACCATCCGCAGCAGATGCAAAGTATCTAACAGATATAGCTCTCCGGATCGATATACTGAAGTGGCATTGGACGTAGAACCGATGTCCATTGGGGCGGAAAGGTTCTCGAGTGGTGGCCACGAACCGGAAGTCGCAGCGTGGGAAGGTCCCTCACTAAGTGGACTGATGACCTGGTGAAGGTTGCAGGAGTCCGCTGCATGCGGGTGGCTCAGGACCGCAGGTCATTGTGGTAATATCTTTGGGGGAGGCCTATGTTTAGCAGTGGACGTCTTTCGGCTGATATGATGATGATGGTCAGTCCTCTTCCTAATTAAATCTTAAATGTAGGTACCTCAGGGGCCATGTAATCCGGAGTGCCACAGAACGTGTCCGCGGTCTTCTCCAAATAGATCTGCAGCTTGCACATGCCGAAGTCGGCTATGCGCACGTGCCCGTCGAAATCCAGGAGGATGTTGTCTAGTTTCAAATCCCTGTGAAGTAGATTGAGAAAATCGATCATTTGTGTTTCATCTAAGTAGCTTTTATAAGGTTCATTTAACTTGATTTATTCAGATATTATTGAACATTAAAAGGCAGAAGTAATGCCACATCTCTAATCAATATGCATATAAATCAACCATTACCTGCATCACCGTTTGCCCAATGATGTAGGCTAAATTGGAAACATTGGAGACTGTTAGGTAAGTATTTACTTATTGAGAAATAGTCTTGTGCGATTCAATCTTTTGCAGGTGACAGGGTGGCAATCAGCATGTACAAAAAAACGGTTCTTACATCTGGGCCCCGTTTCTCAAAAGCTTGTAGCTTGTAATACAAGTAGAAGTCCAGGGGCGTATTTCTCGAAAGCTTGTAACTTGTAATACAAGCGGAAGTCCTTATCTTATTAATGATGTTAAAAAGAGACTTCCACTTGTATTACAAGTTACAAGCTTTTGAGAAACGGGCCTCTGGACTTCCGCTTGTATTACAAGTTACAAGCTTTCGAGAAATAGGCTGATCTTGTGAATAGTAGTTACCTACCTGAAAATAATCCTTTTGTGCAGGTATTTTAGCCTCAACGCGATCTCCGTCGATAATTTATGTGGAACATCAAGTCACCTCCTTTTATAATTGTCTGTACTCAATCACATAGAACAGGTAGGTACTAGATTCTGGAAATAGCTCATTAGCTCAGTACCTGTCAACTAACCTTCTCTTGTGCAGGAACATGAGTGCCGACTGCCCCGAGTATCGGAACGATCTTTTAGGCCACTCTAACGTATGTGGAATATCAGAACCCGCTGTTTAGGTACTCTATAACGAATAGATACTACTAGAATGAGGTCAGTTCACCGGTAGATACCTATAAACGATTCCCCTCTTGTGCAGGAACTTAAGTCCAGACACGATCTCGGCTGCGTAGAACCGCGCGCGAGACTCGGGGAAGCGACCGCTCTGCTGGATGTGGAACATCAGGTCACCGCCGTTCAGATACTCCATCACGAAGAACAGATGCGACTGGAGTAGTTAAAATAGGTATGTTTATCCATTGTTAATAGATAAAAAGTTGTCCTAAATCACATTGTCGGTCATGTCTACTCGATGCAGAGATGAAGAATTACTAACAATATGTATATCTGTAGCTTTCTTTATTCTACATTCCGTGACTGCATAATTTATTATTAGGTGGCTGATAACACTCTACCTCCGCACTAATATTATTAAAAAAATCATAATATCAGAAGTATAACCGATCGAAAAATAATCTATGAGGACCCCTTGACATTAGTGGCCTCCGTTTATAGATCACAGTCATTCGTTTACTCACATCAGTCTGGAAAGTGGCAAAGAGATGGCACAGATAAGGATGATTCGTGCCGAGTGCGAGCACCCTCCTTTCAATGAGCGTGCATTCCACGTCGTCGTCTTCAAGCACGACATCTTTCTTCAGGCATTTCACGGCATAGTAATATTCTGTGTCTCGAAGCTCGGCTAGAAGCACCTGAAACAATAGGTATTCCTTTATCATACTATATCTCGAGAAACGCACTTGTTAGGGTTTGACTACTAACCATTTACTCACAGATTTCGTAGGATCGCATAATTCGTGAAAAAGCATCTGACCGCACTAGTAGAAATAAACTGGATACGTTTATTAACACTATCTATGGATTCCCTCTCGCATCAAATTATGACATACACGCAAGTATCTCTACTAATGAACAACGAAAATTAACCTTATCTGTCAGCAAGACAGTTACTTTGACTGCATACTCGATGACCACTTTAGTGGCTGCTGGCGTGGTAGGCAGGACAACACTCGGCCACTTTAGTGGTTCTTGGCGTTCAAAAGGTTAAAAATCAAGCACTAGCTTGATACCTTCTTAATGATATGGGTTAGATTTAGATACCTAATTACATGACATTGCTCTATATTTAGCTTAACTTTTTTTCACCTATCCTGTTTTTCGCTTTACACTTGCCGACCGTAAATTACACGATATTATCTGCGACAAGGTGCCCAGCTAGTCAGTGACCTTTCGTTTGGCAGACGCGCGTATAGGTAGGTATATATTTCCCGGTTGTATTTAGATGACACTTATCTATTGGTGACTCGGGAATAAATCCCCAATGATCAAACCTGGCGCTAGTAAAGTAAATGTTAAACACTCGAAAATGATGGTGCCCATAAATTTGTATGATCTGAAACGCCTACATTTAGAGCAAAGCGACAAAAACAAAATTTGCTGCTGATATATGTTGCAGGAAACGTGGCTGACAACCGTGCGACACGGGGTTTTCATTTTATAACTCGAATATATCATTGCTTTCTCTGTATTCTTGGCCCGCTCTCAAAGGCAATTGGGCCGTGCTAAACCAGGAAGCCTGGCTCACGTAACAGCCGCACATAGTCGACTATAACAAGTTATATGTGCAACGCATCTCGTTAAATGTCATCGTATGCCTTAACAAGATTATTTCTGCAAAGTTTTACGAGTAAGAATTATTATGACACCTTATTATTAATATCAAAGTAGGGCCATTCCATATGAAATCATCAAATGAGGTGCGCTGCATGCTTTCCGATTTGTATGGAAAAAATCATGGATGATAATATAGGTATGCTTTACATAAAACCGTAGTTGTTTAATTTTTAAACAGCCTAACAGCCAGATAACATAGGTCTGAAGTTTAAAAATAAGCGATTTTTGAGGTCGATGAAAATTGCTTTAACTTTTTTTTAATGTGTGAAACTGAATTTTATTATATGTTAATTTACTATTTAATATGTGTACTTGTACATGTATGTATTACAGTATGTATATTTTTATTACTTATTGTATGACAAACTTCTAAAACTTCATGTTATTTTGCTAATGTTCAGTGATGTTCAGTAGCTTTTATTGGATTGCTCGCTTGGTCTAGACAGGTATTTTTTTTTAAATTAACAAGCTCAAATAGTCTTTAAATGAAAACTTTAACAATATTTTTGAATTTAGTTCATCTAACTTAAAAAAAACAGTAAGTTACAAAACCATTTTTGTAGAATTTGCTTTTTATGACGTTAAAAAAAAACCATGTTTGGCAAAGTTTAAAGATCTGAGAAGTACACAGAAGAGAAGAACTTACTTTGCTCTTTATAAATCATCTTTATTTATATTGTGTTATTGATTTTTGAAAGAGATATGATTTTTTGAAATCTACAAGTTAGTAAGAAGTTTCAAAGTAGTTGTTTAAGTTAATGTTTTTTTTTTTATCACGGACAACATTTATAAACGTAATAAACAACAAAATGATGATTGTTGATTCCCTCGTTTACTATGTACAGTCAACCAAAAAAGTGGTACACCACTTTCTTGATGGTAAGCATGAAAATACTAGTGGCACATCTTATAATACGTCTGAAATAGGGTACTTATAGGTTTTATTACACATGCCTACTGTCTTTAGATAAGAGTAATGATGTTGATTCAATAATGCGATAACAATAAAAAATACCAGGTCGTATCATTAATTTTGTGCCAGTTTCAAACGGCACCTTGCGAGCCGGAAGATATTCCTAC
>JALPQI010029423.1:0-11020 GCA_025490895.1 Thaumatotibia leucotreta
GTCCAAGACAACGGGTCAAATTTAAAATGTAACCTACTCAAGGAAAAGTATTTCAAAAACAAACTACACGAATTCTTACAAAAAAATCTGTTCCCTCACAAATATACTGAAATAATACAGCACCATAGCAATTGACATTTCAACAAACCTTATAAATACCAATAAGCATTAGAAAGAGAACAGCCTACTTATGCTAAAAACCTCTCGGAATCGTCTCGCAATCACCCCTTACTACCCTCCTTTACATACCCCCACAAAAAACAAAATATTTTTCATTAAACCTCGCAAACAATGACAATTGAATTGCCCGACGCAATATACCTTGCGAGGATTACGACGGACTTATTTCGCGTCGGCAATATCCACCACTCCGCTCAAAAGAATAATATGTCTTTAGAAAGGCTCCACGGCTTTCCTGCCTTCTTACATTCTTGAGTAAAATGTGAAAGCTCCTGAAAACGGAATAAACCTTGCAGACTCCATCCCACTTCTGATGTCTATTCGAAACTCTATCCCACTTCTGATACGGACAGTTTTCGCTTAACGTGTCACTTTCGAGAATAGATTGCATTGTCTTCCAACGTAAATCATTGAGAAATAAGCAACTGTTCGCTTTCGATTGTCAACTCAAAAACTTTAATGGTGAGGTATAAACTTGAATGATACGTCTACGTCTATGAAACTTGTATATTGTACGATTTTATCACAGGCTCAAGGTTACTGTTTTTTGACAGTTTCTGTAGCCTGGTTGATAGTGACTGCTTATGAGGTCGTGCATTCGAATATAAGTGATGGCATAGTTTGTAGGTATAGTAGACAGATATTTGGTCCTAAGTAAACGTTGTTTTGTATTAAAGTTTATGTATGCATAATATTACTGTAAATATTTTTATTGTATGTACCATTTGTTAGTGGAAAACAAAAAAAAAGTAAACAAACCTAAAAATCTTAGTTATATCAACAATTTAAAACCTTAAACCTCAGATTTACGTTTTTAGTTAAAATTATTGATATTTAATAGTATTAACTAAAAAATATATCTGCGAACGTTAAGTGTCAAAGACCTCAAATGCTACGGAAAGTCAGCCACATTTGTTTACTTTTTTTTTTCTTTTCTAGTGAGAAATGTAGGTTTTGTTGATAACACAAGTTTTAATTGAGAGTGTTTTAATAGTGAGTTCGACGTGTTAGATTTAAAATAAAATTTTCTGTAGTATAATGTTCTAAAATATTTATTCTATGACAGATAAATGTAATCTTAATTGAAATACAATTGTGGAAAAGCGTTTTTACCAACAAAATCGTAACCTAAAAGAGCGAGAAACTAGAAGTTATGTCACACCGAGGGATAAAACCCAAATTTTATTAGGACACGAAACACCTCGCCTCGATAAACATAATCTTTCATTTGGGATTCTTTACGACATGATCCCTGCGTCGTCCTTTTCTTTCTTAAGTTATTTTTTCGACCCTCTTTGTCTAAAAGGTGCGTTCTATTTGATACGATAATAGTGAAAATGGAAAAGTAAGTTCACTTCAAACTTCAGCACGAAGAGAAATGATGTCAAGATGTTGCAGTAATAAATATTGAACTCATTGTCAGACAAAATTAGAAATAGGTGAAGTAGGTATAAACTTTTTAGACGGCCAGTATGCTTAGCACATGATTGGCGCGACAGTATCTCGCCGCGAGATAGTGTATCCGTCCCTCTTTTGTTAATATAGCTAGTGAAGGACGGGAGATCTATCTCGCGGCGACATACTGTCGCACCAATCACGTGCTAAGCCTGCAGTTCTGATAAAAAAACTTAGTATTTGTGCTGACATATTTTTTTTTTTATACCACGTCGGTGGCAAAGAAGCATACGGCCCGCCTGATGGAAAGCAGTCACCGTAGCCTATGGGCGCCTGCAACCTCAGGGTGTCACATGCGCGTTGCCGACCCAAAAAAAATAACGTTGGCACAACAAAGTGGCTCCACTCCACCTGATCGTAAGTGAAAAGTAGAGTCCAAATCGCGGCGGCATCGAACAGGAGACAATCAGTAACCTGTTAGTTGCCACCGCCTTGCTGGCCCGCTAGATGCTGGTAAATACACCGGCTGACCCCGAAACACGCACACATGATATTATTATGCACTCTTGGTAATGCACAAACATGGGCGAAAGAGAAGAGATCGCACAATTATGTTAACTTTAAAAAAAATGTGATGTGTTAATGATTGTTGGACTTATAAATCTTGACTTACAAGTCAAGATTATCAATTATTGCAGAAGGCTTAGCTAATTATCTCTTGCGCTAAGTGCTCAGGACTATATGAAAAGGCCACACTTATTATAAAATTGTCACCTTGTCCAATTATTAAAAGGCTGGCCTCGGATCAACTAATATGGAGAGCACTTCACCAAACTGCACCGAAAAAAGCCTAGCTCTTAAATTGAAGAAGAAGACAGGGACGCCGCAGTACATATACTCGTGTAGTATATAAGAGACGTATGGTGATATTTCTAATCGCGTCTTACATACGGCATCCCTGTCATCAGTGACTAATTGAAAAAGGTATATCTGTAGTGTGGGATTCAAGTAAAAGCATCCAAGCGTTAAATTTCGAGTATATTTCTGAACCAGTTCGAAACAAAATAAAATTCTAGAAAAACAGTCTTATGTCAAGTTATATTTTAAATTTCCCACGTCCGTTCGCTAGGACGTCTTTCTTACATCCATCGTTCATACCCATCCAAGTACACTCGTTCACTCGTACAACTCACTCATTCATTCAATCATCGGTCAGTTTGCTCATACGTTCCGTTCCTACATATCTATAGGCTGCTTAGTGTATAATCCAACGGTGACTGTCTTACTGCCCTCCCTACACTATATCGTCCATTTTTATCGCGGCCAGTAATGATGATTGGTTCGGGCGGTAAGCGGAGGTGGCCGCGACACACGAATTCACTTAGCGTCGTCACTTGCGGTTATGCCGTGTACGCATTAATATCAATCGGACCGTATTTTCATTCGATGGTCATTAGAAGGGAAAACATTAGTTCCCTTCCCTGCCTGCTAAGCTAAGATTTCTTTTTGCGCGTCTAACTTTGCTTTGAGAAAACATTAAAGATAGCATTTCATCGCTTGTCATGGATACTTTCTTGGACATATTGAGTAGGAAATTACGTTTAAAAAAATCATACTTATTTTTAAATAAATAATATCTTGTGTCAGCTTGCATTTGGACCAAACAAGCATTCGCGCATTCTATCCCCCACTCTACGAAATTCGTTCGTTACACAAAACGTAATTCGTCGAAATTCGTAGAGCGGGGGATAGAATGAGCGAATGCTCTTTTTGGTCTAAATGCACCTTGACACAAATCGACCTTGTTCCACGGTAAGCTCAATTAAAGCTTGTGATGCGGGTGTAATGGTGGGCTAAAGGCGCCAAGCCCTATCAAAGATTATTGATATTATTATACGCGAGATATTCGACCTTGCCCTTTAAAACCAGGTGGCCAAGGGCCAACTGCGATTAATATCTAAGGATATAGTTTTAATATAAAAATACAAGTATAGATTCGTGTACTTAGGAAACATTATTACTGCCATTTTGATCGCTCCTGACATAAGCTATTCACAAGCGCTCATAAACGCTCCCACGTCATTACTCCTTTTGGCATTAGCCGCGATGAATATTTATCATTGCTCGTTCGCTAATAGCCCGTGTCGATTTACAGACGTATAATTATTTGTAGGGATGTTATGACTCGGCTAACCGAATATACTAAGTATATACTTGCTAGTATAAAATAAAGATAATATAATCACCAAATTAAATATCTTAAAATATCGACTTCAGCCGATTTCTCGAAGATCCCATCATTAGAATCCGATTTGATGGCAACGGGACAATCTGGGTTTATTTTGAAATCGGTAAAAAAATAACATTTAATTAAACATTTTATTTGTGAGTACTCGGGCCTCGGACATATCTGATGGCAACTCTTCGCCGGCGTAACGAAAACAGCGTACTCGTTTTTAATAATAACTGTACATGAACATTTTTAGTTATACTTTTATTTACATCGTTACGCCATTCGTTCAAGATATCCGACTTACATACCTATTTAGTACAGTTGGTCTAGCACTGCTCTTATTCCCTCAACTACTCAAAGGTTAGCTGAAAGAGATCCCCTAGCTCGCCTTTGTACGATTGTCTTGTGTTTCGTGTACTTTTCTATAATTTTTGTACAATATATTGTTTTAGGGTCAACATTCTTTTCGTTGTCTTGTTTCATACGACTCTGTCACACTTTTAGTTGCCATTTCGACACAATATATAAAAAAATCCGGTGCACTTGTATTTCTACTTCACACTAGATTTTAACCCAAACATCAGAAATTGAAACCAAAACATCATCTCATACAAAAATCACAACTGCGTCACGTTTTTTACGGACACAAAATAAGACAACGACGAGAATTTTGATTTTATTACTAGGTACTACTAATTCACATTTCGCAAACTAATAGGTAGGTACCTTCGAGTATTTTGATTATTCGGAAACACATTGTGTGCAACGGCTTTTTCCAGTTGTATCTTTAAATCATCGGTTCAATTTCAAACATCAAAAGTTTATGTAAATTACAAGCTTCAACAATGTAGAAGCAGCGATCGCCGAAAAATATTCGGCGATTCGCCCATCTCTAATCGATCATTTGTAAACGCGTCATTACTCTCCTATGGTTTGTTTCCATCTCAATGGCAGAAAGAGGTTAGATTATTTACCTATTTGTTTGCTCATCTACGAGTCATATCACTTTCTTTTATTGGTATAGGCAAACTAAAGAAACCGGGCTTTAATATGACAGGGCATTCCTAAACTATCGGACATGAATGAAAGTACCTTAAATATCGTAGATAGGGTAATTTGCTCAAAGAAGACTTTATAATTATAATTTTTTTAAGTTTGTAATTCTGTATGGGCATTTACCTCCTAATGCGTCTATACGCATAGTTAATAAGAGAGGCCTACTACGTACAGCAGTGGCCTATCATAGGCCGTTCATGATGATGAATTCTGTATCAAAAAAAAATCTAAAAAACTCTTGCCTCGTCTTAGTAAATAATTGTTGCTGTTTTTGACTCAAACAAAATAATATGGACATAATAATATGACGTTGATTCTTACTTTAAATGTCACTTATGAATAAATATTATGTTTTAGTTCTTCTTCCATAAAAAATGGGAATTCTTTGGTGCAATCAATATTTTATACCACAGACGATTCATCATCATCATATCAGCTAAAAGACGTCCACTGCTGAACATAGGCCTCATCCCAAAGATTGCCACAATTACCGCTCCTGTGCCACCCACATCCAGCGGACTCCTGCGACCTTCACCAGGTCATGCCGGTACGACACAGACGATTAAAGCCTTGAAAAGTTCGTAATATATGATCATCTTCTCACAATCATAAATTAGTTTTAACAAAGTTTTCCTTGCAATTTAAATAAATCCCATTTGACCAATTATGTACACTATTGTAACCACTCTTATGTCTATGAAAGCGTAAACGTCATTCGCATTACTCCGAAATCATGCGCCGCTTCAAAGTTCATACTCATTCATTTGTCACAGTTTCCTCTTTACCACCCTACTATAATATCCTAAACCCCTCTTCAATACAAGTAAAAATGAACTACATTCCTAAGTTTGAAGTTCGAATATGAATCGGCAGTGTTTTGTCTTTTATTTGAATTTCGAACGTTGGCATAAAGCGCATCGCACACGCCGGCACGCGACTCAACCGTTGCAATTAGGCCTGCCATTCATTCGTTCGCAGCGCATCTTACGGAACGGAAGGTGAGCGCGTGCCCATTCCCGACCGCTCGACTGGAAGTGAATGAGTGAATGGCTAAATTAATTGTTCGACCGTGTGAGAAGGGAGAAGGGTAATTAATTACAAAAGTATCTGTCGGAAATCAATAATGCTTGGCTATTAAATGAATTTCGTATAAATTACTTTCAATGTTAGTCATTATAGAAATTTTTAGCTAACGATTTTTACGTAAATATTATTATGTATAAACAAAAAACAAAATTATGTAAGTGTCATCATGTAAAAAAATACATTTTTCGTAAAAAATAATATGCGATTGAAATTTTGAAGATAAAAATAAAAGTGTTAGGCGTGAAATTCATACATTTCTTTATTTTTTTTCATACCACGCCAGTGGCAAACAAGCATACGGCCCGCTTCATGTAAAGTGGTCACCGTAGCCTAAAGACACCTGCAACTCCAGGGATGTCACATTGCGCGTTGCCGACTCCTTAAGAATTCTATTTAACAAATCGCACACATAGATCAAAACAGTATTAACTCAAAATATATGTTTTTAGTTAAGGGTATATTTGAGATCTACAAACTTTGTAGATCACGAATATACCCTTAGCTAAAAATTCATAAATTTTGAATTAATACTGTTTTGATCTAGGTGTACTAAATATGTTCATGATATCGAATAATTTCCTAATTCACATTGCGTCTATTGAAGAGTCAGACCATTAAAGGCTATAAAAATAAATCACACTCCAAACAAGAGGCACGACGAATGAACAAGGATAATGAAATCCATTCATTCACAGACGGTCAAATTAAAAAATATTTACCTGTCCAGCGTCCAAGCAATATCCACACATTAAAAAAAGGAATTTCCATCATAGTCCACCTATTCAGGGCTTTTGATGTATTCCTTTCAATCTCATCCAATTACCCTCCCTATTCCCATTCAAATAACGGTCATTTTAGTGTAAGCTGTCCTTTAGCGTTGGTGGAAATCTTTCTCCGTTTGAATTTGAATCGTAACTGACTACATTTAGGTCTACAATCAGATTGGTCGTGTTTAGGAATGGTCACGTAATAAAAGCATGGCCAAGCAAAATGAACTACGGAAGATGTATGAGGCTTGGGATTAAAAATATTTGTACGGGCCATTATACAGGGTGTAATGAAACCCTAAACGGTCTCTTTATTAACGTGCTAATTGAACCCACATATTGAATCTTTTCAGCGGTGATGGAGGTCTGACGAGCTTAGCTACTTTTTGGGCAGTGAGGTATCTGTACCTTTGTATAGTTTAATATTTTCGTATACATGTAAATCCCTTTATTTTGCATGAGCTTATGATGGGTACCGTAAATAAATAATAAATTCTTGGGACATCTTACACAATTCAACCTAGTACCATGGTAAGCTCAATTAAGGCTTGTGTACCTATTTATTTATCATAAATATTTGACCTTTGGTTGTGGCAGTCTACGTATTTGAGTATCTATGTATGTGTATTTACACAAAGTACACAATTATTTTCTGGTACAAGTCAAATTGTTTAATTAAATATTTTTGACTTGTGTTTTTAGGAAGTAACACTTTATGTATACATATACCAAGCTTACCAACCTCCAGCGCTGGTAAGCTAAGTATTTTTTTGTAATATATGACATCTAACATCTAATATTTATAATTTACATACATCTTTTCACAAACCTCTAGGAGTTGTATCCTTTTTCACTAGTGCCACAGAATAACACCTAACATTTTCATTATTATTTTTGCGTGAAAATCGTTCAATGCACAAAACGTGATTCGTCGAAATTCGTTGATTTCGTAGAGTGGGAGATAGATTCGCTCGTTTTGGTCTAAATCCACCTCAAGGCAATCATAATACAATTAACATATTTCTCGCAAATCTGAGCAGGTACGTACAGTCGCCACCAGATATATCGGAGCGTCCAGAGCGCTCATAAATGTCTGAGCAGGGTGCTTAGCCAAGTTGCCAATCGCTAACGATTGGTTACGATTGACAACTAAGCGTTCTAGCGATTGGCAACTTGGCTAAGCACCTTGGACACACACTCTAGTGCTATGACAATAGAGGTCTGTTCCTCAGAAGCACCCAGATCATCAGCATTTGGGCATAAAATGTGTCCGCAACGATATAATTATCTGATGACGACGTACTAGCAATTCTGATGAAAATAGAGTCATAAAGCCGAAGATCGACATAACAGTTCCCTGTAATGCTATCATCCATTTATATTCTGTAAAATACTTATTGACTGGTGACATGCCACGTTATTTGGCAAGCACCTTTGCCGTCCAACGCAATTGCACCCTTACCATTGTACAGTTACATTCACATTTATGGGTACATTAGGTACCACAAATATCAGAGTAGGCTTTTATTGCCATTGTGTTGCATTTTCAGATATTTTTGAGCACCCATGCCGATTCGCTATATGTAATGGTGATTCTACTACAAGTACTGAAGAATCCAAAAATTATATACAGGGTGTTACATCATCCACTAAAAACCTTGACCAGGGTGATTTGGTAGGTTATACTGAACAACAACATAGTAACAACATAAGTTGAAAAATAAAAAGAATTGCTCGTATAACAATTTATTCTGTGTCTGTAATTTGTTACTGTACCTTTCAAATAAAAATAAAATAAAATAAACTTTTACTAACTCAAGAATTTCCAAAAAAAATTTGGCTCTTTCATTCAAAATGTCGTTATCAATCGGTCAAAATGTATGAAAAGACAATTTTTATTTTAGATTTCTTGATTGGCCCCATAGTAAAAGTTGTTCAGTATAGCCTACTAAATGACCCCGTTCAGGGTTTTCAGTGGGTCAGAAAACACGTCGTATAATTATGTTGTATTGTTAAATCTTAAACTTGGTTACTTATTTTCGTATTCTAAAGATGATAGCCTGTGATTATAGTGTATTTCCGTTTGGAAGATCGGTGCTCTCTTAGCACAAGTGTATTACCATAATCAAAATTATAAAGAGGCACCAGCGTAGACATTATTATTACTTTTAAAGCTACCGCATATTTTTCTAAATATTTTTATTCACGATGTCGCACGTACTTAATGCAAGAGAGCATTTAGAATCTAAAGAGTAAGGGAATTGAATCCGCTGCCAAAAAACTAAAAACGCCAAAAGAAACTATACCTTTAAATGACACTTCTGCCATTTCAGAACTACGCAGAAATATCGTAAAATTTATTCCCAGATTATATGGATAGTTAGAATTAGGACTGGATTTTAGGTTATGTTTGATTCGGCTGAGATTAGTAGTTTAATGTTTAACGACATGATGATATTGCTGATGTGATGTTAATTCATTTTAGTACTTAAACTATTTGTAGGAATCGATGTAACGGAGAACATATGCGGGGAAATCTAATCATAGTCGCTATAAGACATGTATTCTTGACGAAAACTTGTAATGGAAACATTTTATTCTACTGACTAGCTCACAAAGCACTCTTTTATGTATAAAAGCGGATAAAAATGCATTTTAATTACTAGTGAGTAAAGAAATGACCTTGAAGCTAAGCGCGAAGCAGCATTAGTTTGACAGATAACAAAACTTAAAATGCTCAAAAATTAGTCATCCACATCAATACAAATTAAATAAATTATTTCAGAATACAGTGATTAACATAAAACATGATTTAATTTGCTGGTTTTAATTCATGAGTTCTGAAATTCCATAAGTAACTTTTGTTTTAGTGAATGATGATAATGTTCTCTAGTCAGAACGCAATTACAAAACGCAGAAATGTCAACATTTTTAATTTCACCGACTCCGATACGGGTAGGTACTAATAACATTTTTTTGAGTTACCTCGCTATAGTGAGGAGAAAAGTTTTGTGTTACCCTCAGGAGCAAAGCAATTATACTTCTCGTATATTAAAACACTCAGGATAACGCTCAGGATTTTAGAACTCAACTATAAATCCTTTCACTTGCTGTGTTACAATTTCATACTCGCGGGTAAAATACAACTTTGCACCCTTGTACAGTCGAGGAAATTGAATGTTTAGCAGTTTGCGGTTCAAGTTAATTTGGTTGTGTATGTACTAAGCACGTCCAACGTAAAGTGAGCCATAAACTGCTAAACATTCTATTTCCTCGACCGAACAACAAATAACTATTCCCCACACTTAATAATTAAACGGTTAAACTTGCGACTCGCGAGCGCGGCGCGAGGCGTGAACGCGGGCTTCGTGCTTGAAAATGGAGACCTAGGCTCTCCGAAACATGTGGTGCGTAGTGACTAAATACACATGAGTTTAACCGTTTAATTATAAATAATATTTTCTTTGGTTACCGCATGGATCACACATGACATAAAACTATGAAAACGGATAAACTCGTGTATATTTATTAAATTTTATTTCATCCCAACGTTTCGAATACTTTACAGGGTTCGTGGTCTGCGGGCGACCAAAACGTTGGGATCCGAATCCGTTTTCACAGTTTTATTTCGTTTAATTACATTTATAATTGTATGTCTCACGAAAGTGAAACCCAAATAAACTACTTTTTCTCAAACTTGCTACGGAATGTTGATGTTACTTACTTTAAATTAAACCCGGAAATACTATGTATCCGGTGGCATATGCTAAGGTGACTTATGTAAAGAGATTTCATGTATTTATTTCACACCTAGGACTGCAAACAAACTGTCTTTTGTTTTGAAACGTCAAATTGTGACACTATGTCTTGACATTCAGCCACCGAAAAAAATAATAACCTAAGAACTAATGTCTATGGGTGCCTGTCGTGTCGCATAACGTCGATTGTCCTAAATTTTTTTGGCCGAGAATGTATGGCATAATGTTACATGGCATACTACTTGTTTAGCCTACTTAATTTTGCGCATACACGTTTAAAATACCTACACCATATTTATTCTAATATTGATTACTCGAATGACCTAAAGCATAATAATCCTAATGTTCATTGTAATAAATATTGTTTTCCCTACTACTCGAACTGTCAATTTTCATTCAAATTTCAAATTTCATTCAAAAAGGCATTTTAATAACAACATGCAAAACATTTGAACAACAGGGTGAATGGTTAAAAAAAATGTTCAAGTAATAAACCAGGGTAAAACCGACGTGGATTGGTTAGGTTTCGAAACTAGGGCGGAGTA
>JALPQI010029426.1:0-11826 GCA_025490895.1 Thaumatotibia leucotreta
CGTAATCCTCAGGAGCGAACGCGAACTTCTAAAATCGTTTTCGAGCGTCAATTTCTGTCATACCAACGAAGTTCGTCATTAGAGTGAGGGAGACTAATATTCGAAATTTGCGGATTTCGAAGTTCGCTGTAGACCCGGCGCCTGAGGGTGCAGCCGCTGAAATATGATACATAAAATGTTATGCATACCCAAAATCAGTGTAAATTTCTTGAATAAAACACATTGCAGCGAAGGCATAAAGCCTGCGTCCAGGACAATGCCGCCCTAAAATATGCAGCGTCGCCGCGCGATCATAATCGAAACGTAATTAGCTGGTAATGTATGCGGTGGCGCGATGGAATTTATTACCAGGAGCTATAGGAGGCATTTTTATACCGTTATATGACTATTATACAACTATTAGCCCTTAAACTTCCGAATGTCTTGAAAAAATCATAATTTATTGATATGCTGTCTTATTCCTATAGGATTCGTCTTACTTACTCCTATAACTATAATATAGGAGTAAGTAAGACGAATCCTATAATAGTTTCAGTTTAAGGTCAAAATATTTATCTAGTGAAAACAATTAGATAAACTAAAACACTGGTAAAAACTGTAATAAGGAAATTTTAATGGTATACCTACTTGGTATATTACAATTTTATTTTGAATAGTAGGTACTAGGTACTAACTTGGCCATTTAGGTTAGGTTTTAGATGTCTTATAATTAATAAAATATTGTTTTATCAAAAGTTTAACACTAATTTCAGGTAAGAAGTAGTTGCACTTGAAAACAGTATTACAAAAAAAATTAAACAGATATTCTATATTAAAATTATGTATGAATAAAAATTGAGTAGCATAGCAACGTCAACATGTTTAGCAAGAAGACTTCGCTTTATTAGTAGAGCACATCACATCATATCATCAGCCTATATAAGTCCACTGCTGGACAACGGCCTTTCCTTTAGCCTATGCGTATGGACGCATTAGGAGGTGAATGCACAGGAGGTAAATAAAATAAAAAAATCCCATAATCGCCACGATGGGCGATCGCAGTAGTGTGTATACTATGATGATGCTGCTGCCCGTCATCGATCATAGATAAATAAATAGTCAGTGACACTCCAATCCCTTAGTTGACTCTTACGACACCCATAGGAAGAATTGAGATGGTGACAAATGTATTCTTACGTATCATGTGCTACCGCGGCGCTATTAACGCACGTTTACTTTATATCCGGCTCGCTTACACTAATATGCAAGTACGAGAGGGATGCGTACATGTTAATGCGCGTTAATAACGTAGCGGTAGCCAATGGTAGGGCTACCAGCGTGAAAAACGAGCCCTATAGAGAATTTGTCTCTCTCACTCTAATGACGCCTTCGTTTGAGTGACAGAGAAAAATCCTCGGAATTTACGAATTTCGCTTTTCGCGGTAGTAGGCCAGTTCCAGATAGTGAAAAACGTATTATCAATAGCATTAATAAAGTCGGTCGATTTTCCTTATACCTTAGTACACGAAGTATTACAGATTTACTAAAAATAAAGATTTAGCTCAATTACCTAGCAATTAATACTTAAACCAAGGCTGTATATTAATATCAATTATCTCAGCACATTGATTCCAAAGTCTTGCTTAATTTATGTTAATTAGTTATGAGTATAATTTGTAAGCACTTGCAAAAAGGTCCTTAATACAGATGGCGCTTACGCCACTTGTCTTTCTGTTTATACGTAAATTAAATAAAAAAGGGCGTAAGCGCCAAAACATGTTGTATGGAGATGTTAATACGACTTCAAGTTACATACACGGACAAGATAATTGTGTTCTACTTGTATTGTAATTACCTTATTTATTCTTAATAATTATTCGAATAAATTATGTCAGAGATATATTATCATGAGCTGTTTATTTGTTTATAAAAGTCCCTAAATTAAATAATAAACCCCCTTATTCATACACATCCTTAGCAAGCCGATTAGAATCTTTTGTCTCTTTCGGTCTTATAGAAGAATTTACTAACCGAAAGAGACAAGCAATGCTTATGGGTTTGCTAAGACAGGACGCTTATAAAAATTATAAATAAGGGGGTTCGTATAAAAAGTTCATTCGAAAAGTGGAGGCACCTGAGATGTATGAGCGTATCTTTGTACCAGATGCCTTCAATTTCCGAATGGGGTCTAGATATTAATAATAAAACATGACTATTTAAATGTAGTTAATGACTAGATTCTATTAAATGGGAAACCTACTCTTAAGTATTTTGTAGTAAAAAGTAGACAATGGAGGAAATTTGATAGATTTACCTCCATCAAAACAAAAGGTGCATTGAACGAACTGCAGCCGGACTTATTGTATTAGAGAAGATCTCTCTCACAACCTAAGGTTGGTCAAAAAATATTTATGAATCATAATAATAAAATACTTTATTGCACTCTACAAACACGCAAAATAAAAAATAAAGAAAATAGTAACAAAAAAATAAGGAAGTAGGTAACTACTAATACTAGTGACTAGTGAATACTAGGTTGTGCAAAAATAATATTTTTAGTTTGAAAGAATAGTTCTAGGTATATTTTTTCTTTGTTACAACTATTAAAAATAAATCAAATTATTTGGATAACATTTTATGGACACTGCAAATAAATGTAAAAAATTGATTCTCTGATCAATGTTTTATACATGTTTTTAAGACAAAAATTAAACAACATGCATTCTGTAACTTATACCATCATCAGCCTATCTCAGTCCACTGGTGGACGTAGGCCTCTCCTATCAACTATGCGTATAGACGCATTTGGAGGTAAAATGCCCATTATCGCCGGCGATCGCAGTTATGTGTCCACTATGATGACGCTCCTGCTCATCATCAATGAAATCAAAGGATGGTTAGTGACACTTCCATCACTTAGTCGATTCTTACGACCGCGGGAAGAGTGGGGATGGTGACAAATGTATTCTTGCTGCCGTCACCACACGGCATTTATTTATAACATAAAATCCCAACTCTTTGACTTTGCACGTTACACTCCGAAATACAGTTATGGTACTTAATGCATACTTTATAC
Source organism: Thaumatotibia leucotreta (assembly GCA_025490895.1). NCBI lineage: Eukaryota > Metazoa > Arthropoda > Insecta > Lepidoptera > Tortricidae > Thaumatotibia > Thaumatotibia leucotreta. The sequence continues at coordinate 3,056 of JALPQI010029426.1, forward strand.
ACATAAGTACCAGTGGAAAAAGCAAGTCAACAATTAAAAGCAATCCACAAATGTAGGTCAAGACGGTTAAAAGGAATAAATCAAGTGTACCAACCATGATCTCATGTTTAATACTGATCATTTAACATTTGCACTTACCTACGCGCTTAACTCGTCATCGTAAAGTCGCATTTTGGTCGTATAAGCATCTTGATAAAACTGTTATATTACCAAAGGCCGACGACGTCATTACATTTATTTTAAGATCATTAAATTGCTACATTGTACCTAATCGTGATTGAAATTACCAATTAAGTATTATAAGTATTTAAATGACTATTCTAATAGCTAATGTAGTTAATGGAGCATTAGGCAGAAATGTCTGAGATAAAAGTTAGACGCAATTGGTCATTTAAATACCTAGTTGTCTTTGGAGATAAATTTCATTTCGTTGATGACATTACAACATAAATGAATATTGGTACTTCTAATTATTATTTTTGAGCCTAATATTTTTTTTTCACGAAGTATTAAAAGCTCTTATAAAAGAGTATTATGCAATGCCAAATAGGTATCTATAAGTACTGTGAAGATTTAAAACTCTTCAATAATTTAAAAAAATGTACGTGAAAGAAACAAACCGTTGAATAATAAAAATTAAATACATAGTGGTAATTGTTTTTGGGACCTAATTGGGTATCGTCCTGATAGGGGATTTTTTTTAGTCGAGTTCGTTTTCTATTCCGTCACCATTTCTTAATACATTTTATATGGCGGTAACTGCGACAAAATGTTCTCCTATTAAATAATAAATAAATATCTTGGGACATCTCACACAAATCAACCTAGTCCCACCGTAAGTTCAATTAAGGCTTGTGATGTGGGTACTAGGCGACGATATATAATAATAGATAGCATATACATATAGATACTTAAATACAGTAGACAGCCATGACCAAGGAACAAATATTTGTAATAAATAAATACACAAATAATGCCCTCGCCGGGATTCGAACCCGGAACCTCCAGCTTCGTAGGCAGGGTCACTACCAACTAGACTACGGAGGCTGACAAGAAAGAAAGACCTCACGTTTCTGAATAAATAGAAATCATATAAAAAATACCTATGTTATGAAAAGGGGGGGGGGGCGCAATCTTGAAAAAACCGGCCAAGTGCGAGTCGGACTCACGCGCGAAGGGTTCCGTACCATTATCAATTTATTATTAAAAACATACAGTTAAATCAACCTACCTCAAAAACTATAACAGATAATTTAATCAAACCAAAAATCGTTGATAGAGCTTATTAATGTGCATAACATATATTTTTTTTAGAATTTTATATCGCGTAGTTTAAAAAATAGAGGGGGGGACACATTCTCAGACTTTGAGAGCTGATATCTCGAAAACGATTTGCTTAAATAAAAATGAGATTTATGAACCTTCATATCTTTTTCAAAGATCTTTCTATTAATACCCTACACGCTTATATACAACTAAAAAAAAAATTCTATCCCTCAGTTACATGTATGGAGGGCCCCCACCCCAATGGTTTATTTTACAATTTAGTATCATAATCCTGTAGCGGTTCATACAACACATATCCTGACCAAATTTCGTTACTGTAGCATTTATAATTTCCGAGTAAATCGGCTGTGACAGACGGACAGACGGACAGACGGACATGACGAATCTATAAGGGTTCCGTTTTTGCCAATTTGGCTACGGAACCCTAGAAATGGCCCTATCGGGCCTATCGGCTTATTTTTAAGCAACTTATACAGCCTTGGCAAAAGGCCGTGTAGTGACGGCAGTAAGAATACATTTGTCACCACCCAACTCCTCCTGCGGGTGTCGTAAAAGTCGAACGAGGGATTGAAATGTCACTGACCATTATTAGATAAAAGATTGATGATGGTCAGCAGCGTCATCATAGTGGACACATTACTGCGATCGCCAAAGCGCTTGCCCAGCGTGGCGATTATGGGCATTTACCTCCTAATGCGTCTATACGCATAGTTAATAGGAGAAATCTACATCCAGCAGTGGACTATCATAGGCTGATGATGAATACCTACATACATACTCTACTTTATATTTCTATGAATATTTGTGTACATATCGGAAAATCAGTCATGCGCATTTTACGATCTTATTAGGTATAAGTTCCCATTTAAATCAACTTATAAGAATCATAATTCAAAAACGATAACCCTCACAGCATACACGCCGACTTATGTTCGTTATTATGGCCAATTAATAATTATTACCAATAATTATTATGATTTTGTTGTAAAAAATATAATTGCTATCGAAAAACATGTTAACAATCAATTCCGACTAACGATTGGATTGGAAAAGGAATTAATCGTGTCATAAAGGAGTCGATAACATTACAATAGGTTACTAGAACTAAAAGCCATATGGACATATTATATGACATTCTCATACAAAAGTGGACCTTAGGTACCTCAAACGTCTAAGTTCGATTTCGAGCGTCTGTCTTTGTCACACTCATTAAGCTTTCATGAGAGTGATTGAAACAAGTGATGGAAATATTCAATGCATTTCGCATTACCGGACGAATGTCTCTGTCACTCCGATTATGCTTTTATAAGAGTGACTGAGAGAGCTCGTTTACGATATTCACGGTAAACCTACAGAAGTACAGACGGTTACTAGTACATCTTTACTATTTGCAGAACAACTATGTGTCACTTGTTCGCAGCGTAAGAGTGAAAGAGATAGTACCATTCAGGTCTACCGCGAACAACGAAAAGCATAAATCCCGAGTACCCTTCTCGTCACTCTAATCGAGTCTTAAATTGGAGTGATAGTGACAGATAATGCCTTCAGTCGCCAGAACTATTATGTTACTCCAATAAAGGTGCACTTAGACCAAACGAGCATTCGCTCATCCATACTCTACGAAATTCGTTTGTTACACAAATCGTGATTCGTCTAAATTCGTTGATTTCGTAGTGGGGTACAGAATGAGCGCTCGTTTGTTCTAAATGCACCTGGACAAAAAATCACCCTGTATTAGGTGATTTTTTGTCCACCGACCAAACTTTAGGGCGTTCATTCTGAGCTCGTATTGATGAACTTTTTACTATAGGGCCGACATTCGATTCGAGTAAAAAAAAAACAAATATTATATTAGAGGCGGAAATGCACAGCGGCCCTACCGCGAAAAACGAAATTCGTTAATTTCGAGGATTTGTCTCACTCTAATGACGCCTTCGTTTGAGTGACAGAGAAAATTCCTCGAAATTTACGAATTTCGATTTTCGCGGTAGTAGGCCAGGTATGGAACATCAGATTTTTTTTCGAATCGAATGTCGGTCTCATAGTAAAAGTTCATTAATATGACCAGAAAATTAACCCTCTAAAAGTTAGCCGATGAAAAAAACCACTCTGTATAACTGTTAAAATAGGCGTAACAAACCTAAATATCTTTTTTGTTTGCAACGGTGTGGCGTTTACGACATCAAACGAAAGGGGTATTACAAGGAAATCAATAAAATAATTAAATTTTCTAATCGTTCCAATTAGTGTGAATTTATGGTTTCGCTTATTAAGACCGAAGTTAAGCCCTAAGTTATAAAGGACGTAAATGCCATAAGTTTTTAAGTTAGTTACGCCCTATTAATATAGTTACAAATAGCCGGCGAGATGAAAGATTGTATTGGTCTCTAGTAAACCTATTTAAATTACACTCTAAAATACTATAATTAATTATTATGGAAGAGAGACTTAGTGTTTCGCCGATTCGTTGCCGCCGCCATTTGGGCTCCACTTTCCACTTACGATCAGCAGGCTTAGACAGTTTGCCAATACTGAAATTATGAACAGCAGAATAAATGGCAGCTGATCAGTGTACCTATCAGCTCGCTAGGTTAAGTGACGTTTATGAATAAGGGGGTAAGAATACCCAATCGACGTAGATATATCCCTCTAACCTCAGCAGGAAAATAGGAATTGTAGAACATTGTAAATGTCATTAAGAGACATTTACTTTGCAACCTAAGCTATACCGTTCGTCAGAAGACAACAAAAAAAAATTAAACAAGCCTTAAAACTTGCATTATTTCACAATCATGTACTTTTATGACACAATCTTGGTTTTATCACCAATTTAAAACCTTAAACCTTGACTTCTTCTTCTACTCGTACATTTTTTACTAAAAATACCTATGATATTTATTAGTATCAACGCAAAAAATATATCTGCGAACGCGTTTCACGGTATGTGTCAAAGACGTCAAATGCTACGGAAAGTCTGCCATATTTGTTTACATTTTTTTCGTTTCCTACCGACGAACAGTATACTTGTTCTGTAATAACTCCCACACAATGTAACAATTAAGTTGTTCACGGATTCCAAGAAAAAATATCAAAAGAGGCGCTGACAAGAAGTTGTGAAGCATCCACAATGATAATTAGGTGTTATTTAGAACAATAAGGAATCACTAATCGTGGATCAATTTCCCTAGGATCGATGGTAACTTTGGATTTTCTTTTTGATTTGTTATCGTTTGTATAAAGGTGCGTTCAGACTAAGCGAACATTCGCTATTCTAACCACCCACTCTACGAAATTCGATCGTTACACAAAACGTGATTGGTTGATTTCGTAGAGCAGGGGATAGAACAGCGAATGCTCTTTTGGTCTGAATGCACCTTTACAATCATCACTACACTACGCATCTCCTAGTCGCTTACAATAAGGGCGCTTAGACATTAAAGCAGTAAAGGTGGATAATTAGACTAAACGAGCGAATGCTCATTCTATCCCCCACTTTACGAAATTCGTTCGTTACACAAAATGTGCTTGTGAATTCGTCGAATTCGTAGAGTGGGGGATATAATAAGCATTCGCTCGTTACGTCTAAATCCTTCTTAAGAATACATTTGTCACCCCAACTCTTCCCGGGGGTGTCGTAAAAGTCGGCTAAGGGATTGAAGTGTCACTGACCATTTATTTATCGAAGATTGATGATGGGTAGCAGCATTATCCTAGTGGACACACTACTGCGATCGCCAACTCGCTTGCTCAGCGTGGCGATTATGGGCATTTGCGTCCTAATGCGTTCATACGTATAGGCTTAGAAAGGCCGTTGTCCAGCAGTGTACTAATATAGGCTGAAGATGTAATGTGTCATCTGTATTTAGACATTTTATCTCGTATAAAAACACAAGCCATTTCCATCCTTACGTAATCGATAAAGTGTGACACTTTAAAGCACAAAACAATAACAACATTAATACTATTTAAGGCTACTTTTCCACATTTTTGTAATATACAAAAACAAAGCGAATTATCTTAATAACTCTGTATATGATTAAGTAAAACATAGTGCATTTAGACCAAATGAGCATTCGCTCATTCTATCCCACACTACGAAATCAACGAATTTCGATGAATCACGTTTTGTGCAACAAACGAATTACACAGTACACACCTGAATTTTTTCACTACGTTTACTCGAAAGTGTTGTCTATGTCTAAGAGTCAATTCAGGATTATTTGAACAGGACATCGAAAAGGAATTTAAAAGTAAGAATCGTCCCCAATCGAGTTTTTCCCGCGCAAAAAGACGCTTTAAAACGACCGGCACAATTTAGTTGTCTATGAGCAAGTTTTTATATTGAACTTATTATTTTTCATTAATTTCACAGCTTTTTTATGGGAAATTCAGCTCAGATTTTTTTTTACGATTTCAGCATTAGTTCCATATTAAAAATTGTTCAGTATGACTTATATAATATACGGCATGTATAAGGTTATTAGTGCCTAAGGGAACACTCTGTACAGTAATAGTAACAGTCGAGAAAATTCCAATGTAGAATGCCATGAGATTTGAGAAATCGATATTAAAAAGATGTATACATTTTTTTACGTTATAACAAAGCAGTAAGGTTAAAATGTGGATACACAGAATACTGAAACTATTCGCCAGTAGATAAATGAAAAAATAAACCTAAAATCTTGCATTATTTCATAATCACGCACTACTAAAACACAAAAATTACCAATTATTTTATTACCAATTGTTTTATTACCAACTTAAAACTTTCAACCTTGAGTTCACATGCATTTTCAGTTAAAATTATTGATATTTATTAGTATTAACGTAAAAACATATCTGCAAATATGTTTCACGATAAATATCAAAGACGTCAAAAGCTATGGAAGGTCAGCCATATTTGATTACTTTTTTTTAAATTGTACTCACGAATGGTATACGAGTACTGCGGCTCTACCGCGAACTTCGAAATTCATAAATTTAGGGGATTTGTCTCTGTCACTCCAACGAAAGCGCCATTAGAGCGACAGAGAAAAATCCCCGAGGTGTTCGCGGTATTACGGGATTTTACATGCTCAGTAATTTCTCTAAACCCGAAACCGATAAAACGGCCGTTAATTAAAAGGGATTGAATTTAAAAATCGAATTCCGCGGCACTAGCTACCCCATATTTGCTGACAAGAAAACAAAAAAGGAAAAAACGGATGGCGGTCTAATTAGGTCGTCGGTACAACAAGCGTTCGTCAGCACAATAATAATTAACACTGGCTGTAATGAAGCGTGCCATAAAAACTAATTGGAGACCCTACAATCGTGGGGTAAGCGTGGACCGGTTTGATTTCGAATCGATCTTCGAATTCATTTTATTCGATTAGCCGTGTGGTGACGGCAGTAAGAATACATTTGGCACCACCCCAACTCCTGCGGGAGTCGTAAGAGTCGACTAAGGGATTGAAATGTCACTGATCATTATTTCATAAAAGATTGATGATGGGCAGCAGCGACATCATAGTGGACACATTACTGCGATCGCCAATCCGCTTGCCCAGTGTGGCGATTATGGGCATTTACCTCCTAATGCGTCTATAGGTACGCATAGTTAATAGGAGAGGCATAAGTCCAGCAGTGGACGATCATAGGCTGATGATGATTATGATTCGAAAACATACCTAAAGGTGGGCTTACACTAAACGAGCGAATGCTCAATTGCTCATTCTATCCCCCACTCTACGAAATCAACGAATTTCGACGAATTACGTTTTGTGTAATGAATTTCGTAGAGTGGGGATAGAATGAGCATTCGAGCGTTTAGTGTAAGTAAACTCACCTTTAGGTTAAAGGAATAAGGGTTCGGTTAAGGACGTCCTTATAAACGTGTCCTAACTTTAAGCTAAATATTGTTTGTCCCTTTCGGTCCTATCAATATGTGTATAATACCGAAAGGGAGTATGGACCTTCCTGATGCGTCTTACATAATTATGATCATGATATCTTAAATCAAAATTATGTGCCCACACAAACTGACGAATACAGGTACCTACTAGCTACAAATTATTAAAATACTTACGTCAAAAGATAATTGGTTTGTTAATTTCGAAGTAGATAATTAAAGACTAAATTAATTTTTCTCAAACCAACTTTATGGAAAAACTCGATTAGCATTTTATAACATGAGGTACCTAAATAATCCATGCAATTAACTGTCAATAATAACTCAACATTAGCATGAATAAAGCATAACCGGTAAGTTGAAAACAGCCAGTACCTACCTAGCTAATGGTGTAAATAGACGTCCCACTAGGGTTGTACCTTACCCGACTAAGACTTATCGATAAACGATCCCGCGCTCGCGAGTCGCGAGGCGTAAACGCGGGCTCAGTGGTTAAAGGTGCGTTTAAACCAAAAGAGCATTCGCTGTTCTAGCGCCCGTTCTACGAAATCAACCAATCACGTTTTGTATACCGATCGAATTTCGTAGAGTGGGAGGTTAGAACAGCGAATGCTCTTTTAGTTTAAACGCACCTTAATAATGTAGACCTAGGTTCTCCGAAACATGTCGCATGTAGTTACTGAGTATGACCGCTTATGCTGCATTCAGACCAAACGAGCATTCGCTATTCTAACCCCCTACGAAATTCGACCGTTACACAAAACGTGATTCGTTGATTTCGTAGAGTGGGGAATAGAACAGCGAATCCACCTTTAGTTATATTTATTATGTCACACGAAATCTTACATCAAACTAATCCATTTCAAAGGAAACATATACAATGTATCGGTAAGGCATATTATAAATTAATGGATGAAATAATATAAGTATTTACGAAGTGTGATTTTCTAGTAGATTTGAATTTTATTGTAATTTAAGTTATTTATTACACAAGTGATAATGTGTTTAATGATATGATAATATTTAAAATGTATTTCCTGGTGACGTGTAACAGTTATAACGAATGTTACAATTTCTTTTCTTCTCTATAAAGATAACAAAAACGTAGCTGAAATCGTGTTTCTCTCGTATTCAAAGATTAACTGGAAGAAATCTCTTACTCGTGATTCATGAAGTCCAACGCTTGCGCATGTATTTCGTCGATGTGTCAAATCATGGCTCTTTTTCGTTGAAGGAGTTTAAAATTATAATCAAGACACATGCATGATGGGTAATCATAATATGGTGTTTGAACACTGAACTACAATAATACTGCCAAAGAGAGAAAAGTGAAAAACCTATGATAATTTCCGATGTTCAATACAAAAATTCCGAGACTATCAGTTTCTCTCAAATTAATTAGTTGAAAGGAAATTAATTATTCGCGATGCACTCATCTTGCTTGCATTTTCCAAATTAATGGCGTTATTCATAAACTTTGCAAAAAACTAGTATGTCGTTGAATTTTTTTTAAATATGCATTTTAAGTTCTGTCCATCTTCGAACGCAGTAGATTTTCATGAAATAATCAACAAGCATATGGATCCATCATATA
>JALPQI010029427.1:0-12232 GCA_025490895.1 Thaumatotibia leucotreta
ATTTTCTCCTGTTATCTAAGGACTGTTCATTTTACTAAGCGGACATGAAAAACCTCACGTAAATATTTTTTTCTTTTATCATATTTTATTTTTATTTGTGAAATATTATTTAACTAAAAATAGACAAATAAAAAGTAATGTCTCAATTAATATATTAATTATCGGCAACTACATTTTTAGACTACTGTTTGGCCACGAAACTTATGTTCTGCAAACTACTTTTTGACATTTTACGACTAGTTGCGAACTGTACACGTTTGAATTTTTCAATGATTTAGTTTTTCGTCTATCGTTTCTTAATTGTACATTCACAATAGGCCATTACCGCTATATAGGATGAAGATGAAGACAATTTTATGGATGTCGTCTTTTTAAACAAATTCTATGATTATTTAATTAAATAGCTCTAATGTCTAACCCTTATGATGTGCCCTTGCCAAATTAGACCAAAATAACCGGTGAGAGATACTATGTCTTCGATAGACATAAAAAAACCGATTTTGGATGCAATATTTTCTATAAATATTCCAGCTAACTTGGCCCTGTTGCGAAATAGGAAGCAGTTAAAAGACCATATAATCAAATTGCCTGCCAAGCAAGGGCGTTCTTCCCGAAATTGTTTTTTTGTATGATTTTCTACTCAGACACATACTCTTCTACGACAGGATGACAGTATTAGGACTGCGGTAATGTCATTACTATCATATTTTAGGTACCTTTTGTGGGCCACCAAAATGCAAAAATTCCATACTTTTTTAGTGAAACGACGTAAAGTTCAATAGCCAATTTTAAGGTATGCAACTAAGATTTCTGTGTTTAGACTTCGGTGAATCTTCAAGCATATGACACTCTCTAAATTGTTTAATGATTTAGTATAACGTCGACTTAAAATGTCCTAGATATTTGCAATCTTTCACAGTGAATATTTTTCTGTACACCATTGTGCAGAATCAATTTACGATTATCAAATTGAATATGTCTTATCAGATATAGTAATGGATACTTGAAAAGCAAACATATATCAATTGAAAAAGATGGCTTTGCTAATTTCATGGCTGTAAACTGTTCATCGATCGATTTTAAAAACCGATGTATAATAGACGTTTAAGTGTGTCCTCTTATAGTAAAATGAACAGTCCTTATGACAGAAGAAAGTCAAAACCTTGTATTGAAACTGTTTTGTTTTGTTAAAAAATGGAAATGCTTACCTAATAAAATACATTTTCATATATTTCATTTGTAACATCTGGCTGTATAAAACGTGGGGTGCTCAAATCGCAATCCTTGATTCGTCATTCACTAAATAAAATATGTAACAAGAAGTAGCGCTGGTAAACTTATTTCCAAAACAACATTCCTCCCGCTAGAGGGAGCTCGGTCGAAACCACGCTGGTACTCCTCATTTGCTTTGTAGAACAGATCAAGGAAGGCCATTCGTGCATGCATGGGTCTAGATGATGCTCGGAGCTCTGTGTCAATCTCTAGATAGTGCAACTTGTCGCCAGTCGCTTGGGGCCACTCAATCGGTACTAGTTCCGTTGGTGTTGGCGTCGGGTTCCTGCAAAAAAAGTTCTATGTCAGGGACATATTTGTACCCTCAAATCCAGCAAACAATATTGTTACAATTTACTTCACTTTACTTGAATGAAATGTTTGAGGCTAAAAAAGGCAAGTTTCTAAAGCATGCTTGCTATCGGGATTTGAATGGGACGCTTTACTATGTGGTACGGAAGGATAACTTTCTCTGGTCCTCCGGTAAGCTCAATTTAGGCTTGTGTTTCCGTGACTAAGCGATGATATACAGGGTGTTTTTCTTCATATGCTATAATTTTAAGGGAAGCTTATTTAGGTCAAATATAATTAATTTGTGTTTGTGCAATAAGTGTTTGAACTCTTACTGTTATTGAATTATTAAAAAAATAAGTTTAATGACTGAACACGTATTGCAACCTTTATTAAATTCTAATGTTACTTCTTTAGACATGTACCGTCAGTCACCTGAGATTAACTTTTATGTTATTCTTAAGGTCCTCGCACACTTACCATTTCATTTATTATGTATGAAAACAAAAAAAAATATTTTTTATCGAATTTTCCAAAAGCCGATATACCAGACAACTTCTATTAATGTCCCAAGTAACCTGTCTAATCTAACGTAAATCGAAACGAACACCCTGTATAGTTACTTTAATAGAAAACATCCGTGAGTGACGATAAATATTACACCGGGATTCGAACCCAGCATGTCCAGCTTATTAGTCTGGGTCACTAGTTTCACTATTGACTGAGCGATGGAAGCCGTCAAATGTTAAGAAGGATATTTAATTTTGCGAGAAGGTTCATTTACACACCCATATTTTGCAAAGTTGGTCCATAATGTAGTCATCCTGTCCACTACGAGCTGGTCCTCGGGAGTGAGGGGTTTCTCCATGTAAGATATGTCAAAAAGGTACCCAAGTTCGTCAGCATGCCATGCTCCACCTCCTGTAACATTTTCTCTATGCTTCACGAAATTCCTTCCACCATCGTAAGAAAACATGTAAAGATACAAGTTTTCAGCCCCATTTGCTAAATACTTTTTCGCGGCTCTTAGTGTAGGATGAATGAAAGAGAAATCTGAAGACACATCTCCCATTGTTTTCGTATCTTCTGTCATGTTATCGTCGCCAAAGTAGAAGTGAGTAACGATCTTTTTCATTTCTTCAAGAAGTTCTAATTCTTCTCCGAAAATAAAGTTGGCTTCCAGCACATTGTTAATAACGTCCACAGCAGCCAAACTCTCTTCATCAAGGAAAGTATAGAGAGGATATAATTCGTCGTTATTGTAACCAATCAAAATGTCAATCTCATTAGTTTTTTCGGGTACCACATTAACTGGGTACGTTGTAATAAAGCTTTTAATATTATCAAAGTCCTTTTCTACGCATGGTGTGTACACAAGTCCTTCTTCGTTTGAGCCTGCAATTATTTCATCGGTGGTTTTTGTAGCAAGAAACGACAATGCATCATTTAAATCTTTCGGCGAGTAATTAAAATGTTCTGCAAGTTTTAACGCTGTTGTGGGGTCAGAGTCTCTGACGGCACTATTAACTAAGGCAACCCCACTTTGTAGAATTATTCTGTGAAAAAATTGTCCTTTGGTGAAATAAAAATGTAAGTCAGTAGCCATGCCTCCTGCACTGTTTCCGAACACTGTTATTTTAGTATCATCTCCGCCGAAAGCAGCAATATTTTCCTTAACCCATTGCAGGGCAATCTGCTGATCTTTTAAACCCTGGTTCCCGGGTACTTCTGGTATATCCAGACACATAAACCCGTAAGGTCCCAGTCGGTAGTTAAGCGTTACTAAGATAACATCATGTCTCACTAAGAAGCTAGGTCCGTATAAGAATCTCCCAGCAAAACCCAACATCCACCTCCCCCCAAATATAAGTACCATCACAGGTAAACTATCTTCAGTACTAGCATTGTTTGGTACATAAACGTTGAGATGCAGACAGTCCAGCGTTCCAACTATAGTCTGATTAAATTCTTCTACTTGTGGACAAATAGCAGAATCATCGAAAGCGTCAAATGTTTCTTCGAAAATTGGATAAGGGACTGAGGCCTAAAATAAAGATACATATCATTACATATAATATAATAAGTTATTTCTATGAACATCATAATAGTTTTTGATTAGGCATGGGATATCGTAAGCTCCCCAGTAATCGACATGCTAAGACCCAATTTTCGACACATTGCTGTCAACTTTATTGGTCATACCCTTATACTTGGAAATGTCGATTACTGGGGCTATGTGTATGGACGTAGTAGGAGGTAAATGCTCATAATGGACAAGTGGGTTGGCGATCGCAGTACCTAGTGTGTCCACAATGATGAATTAATAATCTAGTCAGATAAAATAGAATCTTACACCGAATGGGTTTTCCCTGTCCACTTCCGCATACGGGATACCAAGGAACATCGAGTAGTCGCCATCTTCTGCTTGCAGCCCACGTATAGAACCCACGCCGGTGTGTACCACTGGTGCATCATCAGTAAGGGGCACTGTTGGAACAGCTCCGACTTTATACAATGCAATGAATACGTTGAATAACACACCAAATCCTGTTAATGTTCGGTAAAACTCCATCGTGCTCCAAATTACACGCGCAAATGAATTATTACAAATCATTCTGTTAATACCTAAATAAGAGGTAATCATGAGATTATATTAGATATCGAATTTATGCAATAAGCTTAGGGGCACCCAAGTCGATAGAAATACGTGATAAGGCTGCGTTAAAGATTGATTACTGATTCAAACTACTATGTACTACGTAATCCAAAGTTTACTTATATTTACTTTTAAATTAGGTAGTTCATATTTTTTTCCACTTCATTAATCACCTTTGCCTAACCTGCTGTAGGGTAGGCAAAAGCGACAGAAGTTAACACAAATCGACCTAATCCCACGGTAATCCCAATTAAAGCTTGTGCTGTGGGTACCAAGCGACGATATATATGATAGATATATAAGGTCCTAATTTATTAGATGCAGATAGTTTTACAGCTGATAGTACTCGGTCTCTGGAATATATTAAACCGCGAAACATTATAGCTTTTACGATGTTTTTTTGGAGAAAACGGAAAAAAAAATTTCCTACGTAAAAACACCCTGTTTATGTGATTATTAAATGAAAACTCATTGAACAGATTCTAGTACCTCTTTTACGTACCACTTAACTGGAACTGGCCACTTCTCGTCGATAAATTAAATACTTTATTTTCAATGTCATGTTATTTTCCGTTGGATTATGTCGTTTGATGACATGACAGACAGTGTTATTGTGACATGTGATAATGCACACATGATGATTGTTTTTAGACGAAATTATATTTAGTTTTTTTGTTAGGAAAATGAAATCAAAAAAATTACATGAAAAGATTTCTTAATTTATATTTGAAGTGAATTATTTTAATGTAAAATATCATGTGTTAAAATATCTGCAACTAATAAATTAGGACCTTATATACTTTAATACATTGGCAGCCATGACCAAGGGATAAATAAATCGTCCACAGCCTATCTGCTTTGCCCGAAGGTTGACTGGTAGAGAATGCTTTTTAGCATTAAGTTCGCCTTTTGTACAATAATCTTGTTTTTATTGTGCAATAAAGGTTAAATAAATAAGTAAATGTTGCTCTCGCCGGGATTCGAACCCGGACCCTCCTGCTTCGTAGGCAGGGTCACTACCAACTCGGCTACGGAAGCTGACATTGTCCCGTCTTCATAACATCCTTGCATCGAAGACGCGGTGAGAGTGCTCAGCAAATCATAAACCTAAATGCTAAAGTTCACGAATTGGAGAAACAACTGCAAACAAAGGATATTGTGTAAGTATGTCTGATAGTCTGACTGAACTATGAACCAGATGACAATAAGTAAAACAATCACCAGTTGTGTTAGGTGTTGCATCAATATTTTAGTTTATTAATTAGACCTATTTTGAAGGAATCCCACATGTGAAACAAACAACCTGTACTTGTTTTTTATTAGGTATACGAGTAGGAGTAATATCTGTCACTTTAACACGTTCGACGCCGGTGACACAGCGTGTGTGACCAACAAAATCTGATTCCTATGCCAGTGACACACATACGTGATCAGAGTAACCTTATTCTTATGCCACTAGCATAAATCAAGTTCTTCCTCCTATGCCAGTGCCATAGAAATACGAACGTTTTTGACACAAGTGCTGTGTCACTGGCATTAGAGTACAATTTGTTTAGTCACACATGCGTGTCGCCGGCATAGGAGTTCTATCAGATACTTTCGATTGGCATAGTATTAGCGGTTAGTGAAACAGTACTGGAGGCGAACGTGTTAAATATTGCTGCAAACTTGTTGAAAATATCCCACTTCTTAAAGATAGTTCCAATGGCCACTTGCATGAAAAAATAAGGTTAATAAAGTAAACTAAATAAGTCTAGGGTATTCTTAGAGGGTTACACTCCTAACGGTACCTATAACCTATCTAGCTAAAAAACAAACGAAAAAAAATCATCCCCGATTTACGTTTAGGTACCTACTCTAATGTCTGTCTGTCCCTAATACTCGTAGGTATATATTTTTCATTGACTTGTTCTTAATGGGGCACTCCCATCACGCAAACGTTCGTTCATCCTTTTTATTGTTGTGTTTTCTTTTATCAACCAATGTACAATAGGTACATTGTTAGTTACATCTAATTCAAATCTTGTTTGAAATGGCGTTTTTCTATTTGTCGATTAACAAATCGAAAGGCCATTAAAAAAAACCACGTTTAAAATGTCACGATTTTGTATTGAAACTAATTTGTTTTGTTAAAAAATGAAAATGCTTACCTAATAAAATACATTTTCATATATTTCATTGTTAACATGTGGCTATATAAAACGTGGGGTGCTCAAATCGCAATCCTTGATTCGTCATTCACTAAATAAAATATGTAACAAGAAGTAGCGCTGGTAAACTTATTTCTAAAACAACATTCCTCCCGCTAGAGGGAGCTCGGTCGAAACCACGCTGGTACTCCTCATTTGCTTTGTAGAACAGATCAAGGAAGGCCATTCGTGCATGCATGGGTCTAGATGATACTCGGAGCTCTGTGTCAATCTCTAGATAGTGCAACTTGTCACCGGTCGCATGGGGCCACTCAACCGGTACTAGTTCCGTCGGTGTTGGCGTCGGGTTCCTGCAAAAAAGAGTTCTATGTCAGGGACATATTTGTACCCCGAAATCCAGCAAACAATATTGTTACAATTTACTTCACTTTACTTGAATGAAATGTTTGAGGCTAAAAAAGGCAAGTTTGTAAAGCATGCCTATCGGGATTTGAATGGGACGCTTGACTAAGACTATGTGGTACGGAAGGATAACTTTCTCTGGTCCTCCGGTAAGCTCAATTTAGGCTTGTGTTGCCGTGACTAAGCGATGATATACAGGGTATTTTTCTTCATATGCTATAACTTTAAGGGAAGCTTATTTAGGTCAAATATAATTAATTTCTCTAAGAAACTAGTGTTTTAACTCTTACTGTTATTGAATTATTAAAAAAATAAGTTTAATGACTGAACAAGTGTATTGCAACCTTTATTACATTCTAATGTTACTTCTTTTGACATGTACCGTCAGTCACCTGAGATTAACTTTTGTGTTATTCTTAAGGGTCTCGCACACTTACCATTTCATTTATTATGTATGAAAACAAAAAAAAAATTATCGAATTTTCCAATAGCCGATATACCAGACAACTTCTATTAATGTCCCAAGTAACCTGTCTAATTTAACGCAAATTGAAACGAACACCCTGTATAGTTACTTTAATAGAAAACATCCGTGAGTGACGATAAATATTACACCGGGATTAGAACCCAGCATGTCCAGCTTAGTAGTCTGGGTCACTAGTGTCACTATTGACTGAGCGATGGAAGCCGTCAAATGTTAAGAAGGATATTTAATTTTGTGAGAAGATTCATTTACACACCCATATTTTGCAAAGTTGGTCCATAATGTAGTCATCCTGTCCACTATGAGCTGGTCCTCGGGAGTGAGGGGTTTCTCCATGTAAGATATGTCAAAAAGGTACCCAAGTTCGTCAGCATGCCATGCTCCACCTCCTGTAACATTTTCTCTATGCTTCACGAAATTCCTTCCACCATCGTAAGAAAACATGTAAAGATACAAGTTTTCAGCCCCATTTGCTAAATACTTTTTCGCGGCTCTTAGTGTAGGATGAATGAAAGAGAAATCTGAAGACACATCTCCCATTGTTTTCGTATCTTCTGTCATGTTATCGTCGCCAAAGTAGAAGTGAGTAACGATCTTTTTCATTTCTTCAAGAAGTTCTAATTCTTCTCCGAAAATAAAGTTGGCTTCCAGCACATTGTTAATAACGTCCACAGCAGCCAAACTCTCTTCATCAAGGAAAGTATAGAGAGGATATAATTCGTCGTTATTGTATCCAATCAAAATGTCAATCTCATTCGTTTTTTCGGGTACCACATTAACTGGGTACGTTGTAATAAAGCTTTTAATATTATCAAAGTCCTTTTCTACGCATGGTGTGTACACAAGTCCTTCTTCGTTTGAGCCTGCAATTATTTCATCGGTGGTTTTTGTAGCAAGAAACGACAATGCATCATTTAAATCTTTCGGCGAGTAATTAAAATGTTCTGCAAGTTTTAACGCTGTTGTGGGGTCAGAGTCTCTGACGGCACTATTAACTAAGGCAACCCCACTTTGTAGAATTATTCTGTGAAAAAATTGTCCTTTGGTGAAATAAAAATGTAAGTCAGTAGCCATGCCTCCTGCACTGTTTCCGAACACTGTTATTTTAGTATCATCTCCGCCGAAAGCAGCAATATTTTCCTTAACCCATTGCAGGGCAATCTGCTGATCTTTTAAACCCTGGTTCCCGGGTACTTCTGGTATATCCAGACACATAAACCCGTAAGGTCCCAGTCGGTAGTTAAGCGTTACTAAGATAACATCATGTCTCACTAAGAAGCTAGGTCCGTATAAGAATCTCCCAGCAAAACCCAACATCCACCTCCCCCCAAATATAAGTACCATCACAGGTAAACTATCTTCAGTACTGGCATTGTTTGGTACATAAACGTTGAGATGCAGACAGTCCAGCGTTCCAACTATAGTCTGATTAAATTCTTCTACTTGTGGACAAATAGCAGAATCATCGAAAGCGTCAAATGTTTCTTCGAAAATTGGATAAGGGACTGAGGCCTAAAATAAAGATACATATCATTACATATAATATAATAAGTTATTTCTATGAACATCATAATAGTTTTTGATTAGGCATGGGATATCGTAAGCTCCCCAGTAATCGACATGCTAAGACCCAATTTTCGACACATTGCTGTCAACTTTATTGGTCATACCCTTATACTTGGAAATGTCGATTACTGGGGCTATGTGTATGGACGTAGTAGGAGGTAAATGCTCATAATGGACAAGTGGGTTGGCGATCGCAGTACCTAGTGTGTCCACAATGATGAATTAATAATCTAGTCAGATAAAATAGAATCTTACACCGAATGGGTTTTCCCTGTCCACTTCCGCATACGGGATACCAAGGAACATCGAGTAGTCGCCATCTTCTGCTTGCAGCCCACGTATAGAACCCACGCCGGTGTGTACCACTGGTGCATCAGTAAGGGGCACTGTTGGAACAGCTCCGACTTTATACAATGCAATGAATAAGTTGAATAACACACCAAATCCTGTTAATGTTCGGTAAAACTCCATCGTGCTCCAAATTACACGCGCAAATGAATTATTACAAATCATTCTGTTAATACCTAAATAAGAGGTAATCATGAGATTATATTAGATATCGAATTTATGCAATAAGCTTAGGGGCACCCAAGTCGATAGAAATACGTGATAAGGCTGCGTTAAAGATTGATTACTGATTCAAACTACTATGTACTACGTAATCCAAAGTTTACTTATATTTACTTTTAAATTAGGTAGTTCATATTTTTTTCCACTTCATTAATCACCTTTGCCTAACCTGCTGTAGGGTAGGCAAAAGCGACAGAAGTTAACACAAATCGACCTAATCCCACGGTAATCCCAATTAAAGCTTGTGCTGTGGGTACCAAGCGACGATATATATGATAGATATATACTTAAATACATTGGCAGCCATGACCAAGGGATAAATAAATCGTCCACAGCCTATCTGCTTTGCCCGAAGGTTGACTGGTAGAGAATGCTTTTTAGCATTAAGTTCGCCTTTTGAACAATAATCTTGTTTTTATTGTGCAATAAAGGTTAAATAAATAAGTAAATGTTGCTCTCGCCGGGATTCGAACCCGGACCCTCCTGCTTCGTAGGCAGGGTCACTACCAACTCGGCTACGGAAGCTGACATGGTCCCGTCTTCCCTCAGCATGATGTCCCGCAGTGGGTCCCTATAGTGGGGCTCACTACGTGACGCAGATTTTCAGTGAAGCCCATTTAAACTAGAAAACACTATCATTTAATATAACAACATCAAACCAAGTCGATACAGTATTTGGACAATCATAAATATTATATAATACAGGGTGAACGATATGAAATGTTACCAATTAGATTTTATTAAGTCTGGTGTCACAGTAATAGCGGCTTATTATCGGAAATATGTTTTGGACACCGCATTGAAGTCTTAAGCACGCAAACATTTGGGTTGTAGACCGCAAACATAAGAACGAGCCTGAACTTCGGCTTATAAAGGTCGTAAGAACCAAAAATGGCTGAAAACCGAATTTCACGTTACGATATAGTTATATTTCTGGATTAAGTTTAGTGAAATAATTGCGACCAAAAAACAAAGATATTTACTTATTGTTTTTTTGATTCCCTAGTACAACTGTAACCTTATTCGTTTAGTCACATACACCGTTTTATAATCATACTCTGTAATATATTGATTATAATACGTAAATACGGCATTTAACAATTTTCTAGGGATATAATATAACTATACCTCAGCCGTACTATGTACCTATAATTTTGTAATTAATAAAAATACTTTAAGATGAACTTTGAAAGAAGTGTTAAGAGAGGGGTTTCGTTCCTAATATTGAACACTGCTAATGTGCTCTGTAAGTTGCATTGCAACCGCCCATAGCCGCTTACCATCAAGCAGGATCTCCACTATTAATTAGGTCTGCATACGAGTAAAATAGGTAATAGTACCTACAATAATCGCACAAGGAAGGATAGCTAGAATTGGGCAAAATTTCGAATTTAATAATGTGTGTTTATCAATTGTTATGCATAGATTGGCCGGAATTTAGATAGTAATCTTATCGTATATATGAGTGCTTACTCATAAATCATTACCTACGTAATCTGCGGTGCAATTTAACAGTATTAGTAGGTATAATACTAAAGTGAGCAGCAGTTGAAAACGAAAAAATGTAAACAAACCTGCATTATTTGATATTCACGCACTTTCAGTACACAATCAAGGTCTTATGGTTTGTTAGCTGTTCATCCAATACGCAGTTCGTCCAAATCGCATTTAGTCGTTCGCCTACTACTCAGTTCGTCCATAATATGATGCGTCTATTTAGCGATTCGACAATACGCAGTTCGTCCATTTCGTTATTTGTCATTCCGTATTTCGTCCATTACGCGGCTCGTCATTTCGGCGTTTGTCCATTTCGCGATCCGTCCCTACGTAGTTCGTCTACTAAGGAATTTATCTATTACCTATGTAAAGGGGCCGATTTTGTGATGATAGTACATCTTATATGCGTTTTAGTAACTAAAAACATACGGTCCAAGAACAACTGATACAATTCAAAAAGCATGATTTACCGACGCGGATAGGTTTTTTTATTCAGTTCCTAAAATATTATTACTATATGATATGACACGTTATATTTTTAAAGCCAATTTTATACTTATCTTTTTGATGCATTTGATAGAGACAGCACTTATTTAGATTATTCGTCATTCGAATGATCATTTAGATATTTTTTTATTCAAATAATGCCCATTTTTGCTTGCACCCTAAAAGGTAACTAATATAAAAGTCTGATTTTTATTCCCACGGAAAAAAGGTGTTGCCGTTAACGAAAAACATGAGCAGCAAATGGGATATTCAAACTTTTGACGTTTCAAAGAAATCTACTTTCTAAATTCTCTGTACATTTTAATCATGACCAAAATATTTAATTTCGTAGTTACTAACATTACTTAAATATTAAAACTTCATTATGTGCTTTTAAAAAGAGAAAACTGTTTTTTTAGGGTTCCGTAGCCAAATGGCTAAACGGAACCCTTATAGATTCGTCATGTCCGTCTGTCCGTCCGTCTGTCACAGCCGATTTACTCGGAAACTATCAGTACAATAGTAATGAAATTTGCTAAGGATATGAGTCGTGTGAACCGCTACATAATTATGATACTAAATAGTAAAAAAAATTAAGACACTCGACTCGACGCGACTCCTATAACAAGAACTATTGATAGGACTGACGCTATTGATTACTGACATGTCTAATACTAAGTAACACGCGTATATAAGGACAGTGTTAAGTTTATAAATGTGACATGGTCATGTCTATAGGTACAAAGTGGTCGTAATATGTGTTGCACTAACTGCGTGTTGTACCAAACACGTGTTGGACCAAATACGTGTTGACTTAGTACGTAAGGGACGGAACGCATGTTGGACGGAGTACGTAAT